>JAMBLF010000870.1:0-182145 GCA_030578115.1 Leucoptera coffeella
TTGTCCAATATGTAACCACGGTTCTAGATAAATTGGTTGTGTTAATCTTGAGTTTAGCAACGTGGCTTTATCGTAAAAGGTCTGGTCCTGTCTTATCATTTGGCTTCGATGTTTTTGTACCCTTTTTGTCCACTTTTTTTGCTAATGGGCAAGCGAAGTCATTATGAAACTGCGCACTTACAAAATTCTATTGATAGTGATAAATTAGGTAAAATGACTTTTGAATAGTGAAATAAAATTTGGTCCTTGGGGATGCTTTTTTGTGGTTCGTGTTTAGGTAAGGTTGATAAAGATATTTCTTTTGTTTACTGCCCCTTTGAAGCTTAGTTTATTTTGGGTTTTAATCTTTCCGAGCTATACAAATTACCTGTCAATATGATCCTTAAAATAAATATTGTTCGAAAACTACAACCAATAACTTGTCTAATAGTATTATATGACGTATGAGCCTTATCGTCTTTAACATGTCCACCATAAATATGAAATACAAATAAATATTAATAGCACAGAATCATCCCGTACATACATGTAAATAGGGTGTAGTTCTAGCTATTTTTTTTTGGGACTAAGCTCCTATTTTTTTCTGTTTTATGATAACACTTTTGGTTTCAATCTTCAACCTGATGACATGTTAGAACTGGTTTTTATTACTAGTGTATCTTCGAAAAAAAGTTTGTTTACACTTTTTGCGTTTCACATGGTCGCTGGTCAAAACTTTTTTTAATAAACCTCCCTTATTTTTTTTCTAGCTTTGCGTTGTTTGCTAAGGGCTGGGCGTGGAGAAAAAATGTGTGACGCTGTTAAATGAAGTGGTATTGTTTGTTTAGTGTTCAGGCTTCAGGTTTTATTTTTGTTATTCGATATACATTTTAAGTAGACTTTAAATTTTTCCCATAGTTTAAATATCACCCTTACTGTCGCCATAGAAATTTAACACCTATACCTGTCGATTTTTAATACTTTTTGGGCCACCTTGGAAGGATTACAAGCATAAAATGGGTATGTCAAATTTAAGCTCTTCATGAGATGACCAGGTAAATTCATCACCATTATTGCAATAATCAATAAACTAGAAAATATAATTATCCAATAGAATAACTTTTTAAATACATAAAAATATAGGTTCTGAAAATTTTGTTTTTACATTTTATTAAAGACAATTTTTAAAGGTATTTAATATTTTAATTCTTTTACCGTATCACTATAACGTTCTTATGCAAAAAAGTGAAGCTTACATAAATAATAATCACTTAATTATTACACATAAAAAGAAAACATCCTCCAAAGAGGTTCCCATACTTTCCCTTAGTAATTCTCTACGCACATTACTTCGAAAGCAAAAGCACTTGTCATTTAATAATAGACCAAAATCCCCGAGTGCATGTGTTTATCATGGTTGAGGATTCGTGAAATAACAGGTGTACGCACTGCGCTGATAAAATCTACCGTCATAACTCTGCTCTGCTGGATTATTGTGGATTGTTACGGAGCTGTTCATATTGCAACATTAATTCAGAATCAAAATACACTTCATGATTTCCTACCTTTTAAGAGTATCTATACAATTGAATATCCGTGGTCATAACGAAGGTTGTCTCTGGACAGAGTAAGTCAGATCTCGTTCGTAACGAATTGTTTCCTTAAATATTTTTATTGATATTTTATATCTATTTTTTTTTGTAATACTGTGATAATGATATTCACATTTTAGTTATTACCTAACATAGTAAACGGCAATTAACCAAAGAAAATTTCTTTAGTTCATTGACGTTTAAAGAATCTGCGACACCTTTTCACTGCATCAAGTCCTAGTACAAATTCAAATTATCTTCGGTGAATAAATCGTTGGTGAGTGAATTTGAGATCGTTCAATATCTAATTATAAGTAGTGAATCAATGTATTTCTTTTATTCTACTTAACAGCTCCCACCATTCCCACAGTAGCGCGTGGACGACCGACTCTTTTGCTAATCTGTTCAACGACGAGGAGGCAATTTATTTGGACGACATCGCGACAGCTCCAGCTGTACCCACGCGTTTGCGAAATGCCCACTGGATCAGATTGTAGCTGTGCTCTGCAAATGACCAATATTTGTCCCAATGTCCTTATTGGATACTTTTTGGTATAGTGGGGCAAAAGGTACGGGTAGTTGGTAAAAGTTAAGGGTGATGTAAGTTAAAGATGCGATATTTTATAATTTTGAAGGCTTCTAGGATTCACCTATATAATTATTATATCAGTACATTATAATATTTTATTTTTATCGTAACAAACTATGACTTTAAGAAATCTATTATAGTGTAACATCCAGATCTTTAACTTAGTAATAATAGAATGTTGTTTTGGGTGAAATGTATTCCTTGAATAAGTAGTTAATATCACTGTATGCATCATCACTAACTCTTTTAAACTATTGGTTAAATCTTGGACCTTGCGTGACCTTAGAAGTGAACTACCTGTCTTCAAACAAATATTACATTTACTCACATACAAACATATACTTTACCATATACGTAATTATCACACTCCAAACACATCAGCATAATGGACTCATATCAGCAATGAGGCTGCGCATCTCTTGATTGCGTGGTTCAGGTGGCGCGAATGAATGACAGGCCGACGCTCGATTGTTTATTGGAATGGAAATTAATGGGTGACACCGGGCTGTCGTTTTGCATTGCGGACTGTATGGGGTTGAGTAATCTGGTTAAGTATGCGCAGTACGCAATGTATGGTAAACATGGTAAGTGTTTACTGTATCTGTTATATATTATTGAAATATGAAAATAAGTTGTAAGTCTTTTTCATGTGATGTATGGTTGCATCGAACTTACTTCACCTGTATAGAACCTGCCTATGCTGGAACTATCCTATTATCAAAAGCAAATATCGCAAATCTAAAATAATGAATTGTACCTACACGAAAGTAATTCAGTAACAATCCAAATCCATCCATTGATAGGTGTTTTAGTGTACAATTCAGAAATTATCAGCTCATTTCATTATTTCCCTTAATTTTTTAAAATTAGAACCCGGAACCGTAGATTGAAAAGACACACCCGCTTAACAATCACAATTTACTAATACTAATCTAATCCTCATTTCATAACCACTACAACGTCTCAGCACGCGCAAATTGCAGTCCTAAACCATAATTTTTTTATTAAAAACACTTTTATTTTTATTTAGATTCACACCAACAGGACCTCAAAATAAAACCATCTCTCATTTAAGCCAGTACTCGCAATAATAAAATCGTGACCTAACCTAACTGAGTGGAACGACAAAGAAACTGAGATACTGGACCTTTGACGTCACTCCTTTTTTACCGGTTACGTAGGGTTGTACAAGTACCGGTAACAACTGGTATTTTTGGAGCGTTTGGGTAATAAATAATTACGATACTTTGCTGGTAAATGTTTCATAAAATCTAAGAATTCCTTAAGTAGTGGTAATTGTAAAAATAATTTTAGCCATCAATTCCCGAACTACGTTACCATTGAAACTACTATCTCTCCAGAATATTACCCTATTATCCGCTTTCTTTGCCCAGTTTTAGGATTAAAATAAGAACACAACATATGTTACTCACGGCTTTCTTCTTATAAATAACATTTCTACTCTTACATACTTATCAACCCTTTTTTTTTTAAACCTTTTTTTTTCTCTTCCGAAGCACACAGTTACAATAACTTAGCATACTTACTACAAATCTTCTTCCACATACGTATAATACCTGACGTTCATTTACCGGTATTATTACCAGTATTCTTACCGGTACCAATCCCTTCAATTCAAGGAAAGGGCCAAAGCAATCAGGCTCATCCGACGAAGGCTGTGGCGTGAAATCGCAACACAGTGGCTGTCACGCTGGATTACGATTCAAAGGGACCACGATTAACTCTGTCCGTTTTAATCTGTTCAAAGAAAATGTAATGCTCTTTGGTAATCTTTACAGGTACGTGTACTATAAGTAACATACATATATTAGTTCATACTTATACATACGTAAAAGTGTCCCAATTATTATTATTATAAATGAATACAGATTCGCGAGTCTGTATTAATGTATGATTAATAACTAGCGGGACTTATCGCGTATGTTTTTATAATATAATAAAGTGACCATGGCTGCTGCAACGTAGCCGAAACGTTGGGTTAATAAAGGTCACTTTATTATGTACAAACATACGCGATAAGTCCCGCTAGTTATTAATAATGAGTATAAATCGCGAATCTCTTAAAACTGTATTAATGTATAATAATAATTGGCACACTATTACACCATTTCAAGTAGCCCCTTAGTAAGTACATTTAAGACTTGTGTTAAGAGTACTAGTCAACGTATATTTAGGAATAAATACTTATTATATATAGATAAATACATATAAAGCATACTTAATCAACAACCAGACTAGAAAGCAGAAAAAAGCGTAGTTCTAAATTCTGCCTCCACCGGAAATCGAGCCCGGGACCTCACGATTAGTGAGAAGTTAAGGTAAATATATAAGTATTCTTTTTTAGTAAGTATTAAGATTTGCGTGTCTGTATTAATGTATAGCAAAAATAGGGTCCGAATATTATGACTAATATGACCGTAATTGCGGAGTTTCCGACTAGATTGAAATTCTCACTAAATTTCATAAGACCTTTCTGTGGTTGACTTAAAAAGAACTATGATCTCTGCCTGTTCGTACATCAAAGAATTAAAAGACATGCGTATATTTATCAATAGATTGTGACTGAAGGTTATCTCCGCCTCATATACATATTACTTATGCATGTTATAATCCCCAAATAACAGTCAAGTTCATGTTATATAAAGCCTCTTAGTAACATCTAACGATATATTAAACAGGATATTACTAATATTGGTCTGAACTTACGATCATAGAGCCATACTAGAGTACCCGCCACATAAGGTGGCAGTAGCCAAACTTGGAACTAAATTTGACGTTTCCGCCATTGCGTGTTATTTTGTATGAAAGGTAAATTTAGTATTACCTGCGTTATGTTTTTTTCCCACTCTTTGTAATTTTTATGTTTGTTAAGGGTGATTATAATAAATTGATTTCTGGAGTTTCTTGTTAGTTCTTCTCCAAGGGTCTCCGCTGAACTTCTTCTTCTCAATCGTTACGCTCTTATCAGAGCGGTCGTGGTCTTCATGACGTGGCATCTTGAGCAGTCGAAATGGTTGGTGAACTAACCTCGGTAAAAATATGTAAAGACAATGCTCAGTGCCATGTTTGAAATAGTTTTTTACATACATACATACACATCACGCCTGATTCCCTGTAGAGGGGTAGGCAGAGATCACGGATCCCCATTTGTCCCGATCCTGACAGACCACTTTCGCTTCATTGACATTCATACATTCTCTAATACACTCTCGGCGGTTATAGGTACTCCTAACGTCACCTTTTTTCAATATAGCGTCTATCTGACTGTTACATATATTATGTCTTATTAGGCCGGCCCCTACGTAACCGCCCTTCCACTTCACTCATATATATTCCTTTTGTCAATATATAGTTTTTTTAATTTGTACTTAGATCATAAAATAACTTTCAAAGAGAGCTTATGATAGGGCCTATTTTGAATAAAAATATTTTGACTTTTGACTTTGGTATATTAATTTGTTTTATTTGAGTTTATAGCTCTGCAACCAAAGATCGTTACAAATGAAACCTCAATATAATGTATCGAGCCGTATGGCACAGTGAGTGCTAGTTTTGGCGTGTTTACTGGCAACACTGGATTACGCGACTGTGGCGACGCCTCCAACTGCCACCTTATGTGGCGGGTACTCTAGAGTAAGTTCCGTACCATTGAATAGCTTTGCGACGTGGAGCGCCATCTATTGAATTTCAAAAGGAACAAACCCCAACTTATTTCTATTGGAAGGGTGATATACTGTTGAGCAATACTTATTTTGTATTATTTAAAATTATACATATACTTAAGTATACATTTCTGCGTGTAATGTAAAGTTGTGTTTTAGTGAAAATAAAAATAATAAAAGACAATTCTTTATTCTAAAGTATATAATACACTCATTATATTCCATTTACACTAACATTTATTATTGTATATTGTTTTTTTATCAATACAAAAACTCTTTTTTTCTTTATTGAATGTTGTCAGTAGTTTGCGGAGCTGTTTGTGAAATTACATAAGAGTTTATTACAAAGTAAGTATATATTACATCGTACATTGTTTAGTAATATTTAATACTAAAACCCAATTCCTTATAGGGATATATATGATGAAATCTCATTTTTCTATTGCAAAAGGAAGCATTTTAACCACATAGTTAGAACCTAACGTCACTTTATGTAAAAAGAATTTCGTATCTTAAATGACTCATTCTTTGTTGACCTAGTTAAAAATTCAAAGTTGCAAATTAATCAGCTCTCAATATCAAACGTGTTCTGACATGAAACGTAGAAAGTATCCTTGGAAAAAGAACCTTATCTAAGTTAAATAAGAAATAATTTGGTTTGTAGTCATGTTACTGTTATTAAGATGCAACATGCATTTTTGTAACAAAGAGTCTGTTGTCCTTGAAACGAAAAGGGTGTAAGTGATTTTATGAAAATGTGGAATTAATAAGTGTATGGAAATATAATACCTATAGGAACTGGTAGTGGATGTTTTAATTTATGTAATTACAAAAAAACTCAATGAACTCAGTAATAAAACCAAATTTAAAATAATGTATTCCTAAAATAATTATTGGAGTACAATATTCTAACAGACAAAGCTAAATAGTATCATAAGATAATTTACAACAATTGGTAGATTATGGTTATTTAAATAAACGTAACCCAAATGTTTGCAGTTTAACGTTTTTTGTATTGAATAGTTAATATGTTGAGAGATATGGTAAAAAGATTGCATGTATAGAATTCTAAATAATAGAGCATAATACCATACCTGTCATTTAATCATTTGTGCCTGAAAACATGAAATATTTTATATTGTTTTATTTTAATTTTATATAAGTATTCTTAATGTGTTTTATTTTTAGTCAAAATTATGGTTTTAAATTTTATTGTTCCATTTTTTATCTTTGTGGCAAAAAAAATATATTTTCCCGGCCTCTAATTTACATTTACTAAAATATTAAACACTCGTACTTTAAATACCTGTCCGTCTAACAAGATATTTATTTTGCTTGGCATAATAAAAATGAACTTCGCCCATTAAAAAACTTTTATTAGTAGAAGCGACCTAATTTTGGTAGATTTATTTCGAGTCTCGCACTTAACTGGTGCTGTATGGTCACATAAAAACCCATCGTGCTATTTTGTAACCAAAGTTGTAAAAAAGAAAACGCAATGTTTTTTCTTGAGCGCAACAAAGCATTTAACCCGAGATGATACGTCTATAAAATCTAAACACACCAGCTTGCGAAGATGGTACAACAAAACCACAACGTCGTAAAACGTTTTAGACGCGAGCTAAATAAACCGTTAACGAGGCACGGCAATTAATCGCAATACTAACATGGAAGCTATATTAGGATTTTTATTAACTGAATTCACTTAGGAGCAATCTGACGCGAGTATCTTCCGAGAACAAAGGGCCGTGAGCGCGAATCGTCGTATTGTTGCGATTGAGCCGTCCGAGCCGAAAGCGAGCGCCCGCCGAACGCTGGTAGCCGTTGTGCAGTCAAATGAACCTCGCGGAGTATCAACCCTGCGGCGCCGATGCGTCACTCACCCCCGGCCCGACGCCCTGCCATTGGTCTAATTACTTTGGCGCGCTTTCCGACAAACTTATTTACAAACTTTTTCCTATACCTTTCCTTCTCCCCGCATATTGTTCCCTGCGGGTCGGAGCGAAACGCCAAAACGCTCTCAAGCCCCGAGTCACCGTGATGTAATAAAGCCAAACGAAAGGGAAGATCACAAAAGGCCACGGGAGCGAGGGTGAGGGGAGACGCGCTGCGACGCTGATTGTAGTGGCATAGTGTGAAGGGAACGTGCTACTGTGCGTTGTACTATTTATAATCGAATCTAGCGCGCGTGTGTGCGGCTCACGGACAGGATGCATCGGGGCACACACGCGAACGCCGCGGCGAAGCGACGATGTGCAGCGCAACGTATTTCCCCTCATTACTCGACTGGCTTCCTTGGCAGCTGCACGCGTGTCCTGCGCTGAGACTGAGCGGTGTAGACTTGTCGCGTTCGCTGTTCGCGAGTTGGACTCAGTTTGTTTACATCGAGTCGTTCGAACTGTGTCATCGGCCGCGGCTGTCGGTTATCGCTCTGTGAATCGCGGACAATACGAGCGTTTACAAGGTTACCTACGGAACGATTTGTGCATTTTGTGTTTTCTACGATCGTAGGTGCCTTGATTTGTGCTGTGACTCTCTTAGAGATAGACTTTTTAGTGCCATCGCCAAATCTTCAAAGACTTTTAATTCTCTTCTCGCGGAACCTGCAGCAGGCCGACTAACTGAGCTGGCAGAGCGATTTCTATGTTAGAGCCGAGCCCGCAGTTATTAGTCGGAGGGGCGGTCGCATTGCCGCCTTTATGCATACGAGGCCGCTGAATCCGGTGCACCGATTCCGCAGAAGACGAAGGCAGCTGGGCGCGCGATGGCCATAGCGTTCAACATTCCGAGCGAGCGGGAGGCGGCGGAGGAGAGCTACTCGCGGCTGAACCGGCTGCTCTCCGAGCTGTACGAGGTGCTGTGCCACATCCTGGTGGCGCCGCAGCCGCAGCCGCCGGCGAGCAGCGCGCGAGGTGAGTGCCCGCGGCCTGCCCCCACGCCACCTTACCACTTAAGTCGCAACCCGACCCACATCGTCAACCTGATGATGGTGCTGGCAGTGATCAAGATGTCGCTGTCTTCGTCCCTCTTCAACACCATCACATAGGCGCAACGGCGCGTAGGCGACGAGCGCGCTTTATCTAGTTTCGTAAGTTGTTATCGCAACTGCTAAGCAGATTTCTGGTGGTTTGTTATGTAATTTTAAGTCAGTCCGTGAATTGTAAATGTTCGATATTGTTTGGTACGATTGTGAAGAGGCGATGTTGTGTCACACTGCACTTAAATTGTAAATGGTGGTTTACGTGTGACTGAATTTTTCTTGCATCCTGTGAAGTTCAGTCTTAATTTTAACACAGTTTAGTAATTCCGCATTATGACTTAACGCTTGTTGAATACCGAAAATTTGAGTGAAGTCGACAACACGCTTCTCTGAATTAGAATATGTTGCAAATCAACCTTGAGATAATCTATAGTAGCTGTGCATTTAACCAAAAGTGACTTTCACGTAAATTGTATTTTTAAATTGATTTTCTAAGAGTCCCTACAGAGATGTAGGGCATCGTCTTAGTTACAAAGATCAGCTTTCACGATGGATTTCAAAATCCTTTTATCAGATTTAAGCATAAATTGTTAAGTTTTATTTTAAAATTCTCAATGATCTCCTATTATTTTTGTTGTGTCAATTCAGAATATGCCTAGTTTAATTTATTTAGCTTAATTCTTTTCATATAATCATTTAGTACTCAACGACTAGAACTTAAGATCTTAAATGATTTAATTTAATTTTCGAATGGATCTCAAATTCGTTTTAAGTTCCAAATAATGGATAGTCATTTACTATTTTGTTTAGTGTGTTTTATTTTTCAAATTTTTCATCATTAGACACCAAATATTAGTTAAATATTGAAATACACGAAAATAAGACTATTAATATAATTCAAATGGTGAGAAATTTCATTTGAATTTCAATTAACTGTATGGAAACAATTTTATGATAACTTGTAAATATTTTTTATACATTTAATATATTGGAATAAGCGAAATTGCTCTGTTTTATAAAAAAGGGATATTGTTCTGTTTGCATTGTAAATGATATTTTTAATGTAAAAAGATAATTGCGTAGGTATAAAATTTATAAATATAACTGCTTTAGACTTTAGTTTCTCGTAAATTGTAAATATTGCATTTTGAAAGTTTGTGATCTACATATACAATTAAGAATTCTCAGTTTTTTATTAGTTAACTACAAACTATACTACTTCACATAACCATGTTTGTGTTTTATACATTTTAAATCCCATCCATATAAGGGAAACGAAATAAACATTATTTTGTAAAATATATTCACTTCTTTTGATTTTTATACCTTAGATAAATAATTTCACATTTTTTCAATTACTTTACTGTCACTATTTGAATTTGTCTCAACGATTTAACATTTTAAATATTTTTTAGTAGATTTAGATAACTTAGAATATATTTTTATTTTAATTCTTTTCGAAATAATATGAAGTGAATTTTATCGTGCCTTAAAGGTTTTCATTTTCATACAACTATAATATAATTAAAATTTATAGTGTTTCGACTTACTGTTATTGAAATGATATCGGTGTGAATGCAAAAGTTCAAATCGTGACAGATGTAATCGAAATTTACACACACTACACAAATTATACCTCAACACTCACAGTTTATAAAAGATAAATATCTTTAAGTACGGGTAGACTTCATTTTATTAAAATATTTTTCCATCTACCTTCATATTGGTACTTAAAAATAATGTTGGGTCTTCCATTGTAAAAGGGCATAACTCAAAAATAGTGTAATTACGTGGTGATTAAAATGGTGAGCTTACAATAAAAAAGAAACCACTTAATTACTTTCTAGTGACAGTAGCCGTGACTGGTGACAACACTAAATTCGATTGGCCACGGTTCCACAGAATAAGACAAAGTCAATGACACAGACTAAAAAAAGCGTTGGAATATTTATTTTCACTCAAATTCTCGATAAAACTCAATTTTCGAAATGCTCAAAACTGTATCCTGATTTTGTTTCTATAAATATAATTTTATTTTATAAAATTATTTCAGCATTATCATTTTTAGTTCGTTCTTTTTTTTGATTTAATTTATTTCGAGCATTTTGAAAATTGTTGCCTTTACTAACACGCTTTAGAATAACTTTCATAACATAACATTGACAATAAATAAAGAAGTTTATTCGCGTCTACGCCATGGAAAAGGTAAGTAATCGGATAAGGTAAGTTCAAATTATTAACATTAATTCATTTAATAAGTACCACCAAATTCTACAAAAACTATAATTGTCTAACAAAAATATTACTTTATTCATTTTTATCTGTGCCTTTAAAATTATTAATGTTACTTAGTTTACTTGTCATAAACCGACAAAGAACCGAAACAGTTCAGTCAAAAACCAAACTAATGTAACAAGGAACAAAAAGACAAACAGTATTTCAACTTCATCGGTGTGGTCCAAACGTTGCAAGCACGTTGACTTGCGATGATTAGACACAATTCCACTAAAACCAACGCTTCGTTGACCACAATGAGCTTATTGGTTACCCCGTTCATTGTTAGGAAGAAAATAAAGAAAGATGTTTTGTGGTCGCCAGTTTCAATCTGTCCGTTTAAATACAAAAAGGAATTGATGACGTGTTTTTTTTAATATGCTAAAGGCATGGAAATAATTTTTATATGATATACCACACGTATAATTTAACACAATATATGTACATACATTTTAATCGCAATAAATACTGATAGATATTTTATCCAGTGATCAATACTACGACATAGCCTTGAATTAATTTAGAATCTTAAAATATAACCTTATTATCTAAAAATATCTCAATGAGCTTAATTATTTTGTTTATAAATATATTTTCTTACCTTCAAAAAGTGTGAATACACATATTATTTCAATTCGTCGTAGCACAAAATAATATTATAATATATTAAATATAAGCTTACCTTCACTAAACGCAACAATCTTTGTTCAGATTTAATATTTTATTGAACTACCTTCAACTGTTAAATAATTATTTTTTATTATTTTAAAGTGAGAAGTCACAGCACTTGTTTCAAAGTCTATATTAGTTTAATTTTTTAATATGATGATCTTCTATTATTCTGTCATTGAAACTATGAATGTGAGTGGGAATGCAAAAAATTGTAATGTAATATTAATTAATTTTTCTGTTCTGTCATCTTACTTATAATAACGATGACTTACCAAATACTAAACTTATATTAGCTACTGTTCTATGCCCTGACAACTTATCATCAATCAGATAAATAAACTATCTATATAATAAACTCGCATAGTACTTAATTGTATATTATAAAAGACGTGAGAAGGATAAAAAAATTGATTAACCCTCGCATACACGCTATAACAAATGATCTTATTAAACTACGATTGCTTTCGAATACAAGAAGCTGCTTCAATATCATACAGTAGAACAGACTTTCGATTTTATTCTATAAAACTATCGATAATAAGCATCGGGTTAAAAGATAAAATCGATTTAGATTAAAATCGTTTTAAAAAGTCATTAACAGTTGAGTTTATCAAGCCCGTCCCTTGGCCGTCATCGAAGGAGATCCGAATTGTTATAAAAACTTTTTGTTCGACTCTCTTGCAGCTAAAAGTGGGGAAGGGATACTCAGGACATGATAATAAATATACTATATTGTATTTAAAATAGTTGTATAATTACACATTAATAAAATTTTACGTAATTTGAGATAACACTAAATCACAAGTATTGTTATTTAACATGGGCTAAATATTTATAATTATATAATGAAAGGATATTAACGTTTACCATCAATAATTTTGAAACAATTATCCTTCATACATAGACGTACATACCCTATGTACCATATCAATAAAGCGAACATAGTTTGTCAGGATTAACCCAAATCTGGATCAGTCATTTATTTCTACCTGTATAGAAAAACAAGCTTCTTGTGTATATATATATATATGTACATTATAATTTACTTCCTCATACATATCATGAGTAACCCGCCCCAAGCAAAGAGGTTTAATGTATTCCACAGGTGTTGCCCTACAGGTGCCTGGCTGGTTGTATAAAGGTTTTTTTTTAAATCAAGTCCGGACATGTTCAATAGACTTTTGTTCGGGAGCAAGCGTTCTCTATTCAAAATTTATGCGTAGTTTGGAGTAAAGCCTTTTTTTTATTGGAACTGGTAGTTTTTGTCAGGCAAAGGTCGTAAATTAGAGAAAAAAGTGTAGGAAATAAAATCGGATGGCTTTCAACCGGTTTGATCGTAATAATTTGTAGGCTTACTTACAGTAAGTAATCCGAAGCTGTAGATAGCAAATAACGTTAAGATAAATGGATAGTCTAGTTAAATATACTTACGTCATTAATTTTTTTTCAATGTTCGCAGACGAAACATCTCTTAATTAATTTCTGGCAAAATTAACGACGTTCTGATTATATTAATATTGAATGTTGAGAATAGATTACTAGGAACTCACTTAATATGTAGCTTACATTGATTCCTATTCCCCTTTATAAATCGACATATTACTTAAAACTTTGTCTACCTCTCAAGGTTTAAACACGTGATTTGCATGTGTGTAACTAATTATATTCTAATTGGTATCAGTACGTCAAATCTAGGAACATTAGCCTCACATTGAAACACTATTTAATGAGATTCATGATGTATAGTCAACATCAAATTAAACATGATAATACTGTATTTAATTTATTTAATATTTGCAGAATCAACAGCGAACAAACTACACAATACTTAATTAAAAAAACAAACAGACAATTAAAGATCCTCGCTAAAAAACGAATACATATATACTGTTATAATTAACAGTCACTTACATATATATACACTCAACTCCATCATCCCAAAATGGTTGAACAGCAAAAGTCTTCAATACTTAAAGGGAAGTAAGAAAGAATAAAGAGGCCCACAGTATGATAAGTCACTATCTTAAGCCTCATAAGTAGTCCTAGCCCTAAACGGGACAAGTTTGCCTATTGTACAATTTATCTATCTCTGTTAATTAGTAAACGTTTCGTGTGTGCAAAGTAGAATGAATGAAATGATAATAATGCAAAAGTCCAAGCAAACATAATGTCAGAAAAAATCTATACACCCTAAAATGTAATATTGACCATTCAAGCCTCTAGACATCTCATAGGATCATAGTCGTGTAAAAGTATATTCTGTATACAAGTTTCAACATATTATTGTACCAACACTAACATTACAAGTGTAGTTGTCTGTACAGAAACAAGTAATACATCTTGCGTGATTGTATTAAAATGTGAAATGTCAAGGTACTCAAAATGTGACCTATGCACTCAATACAGGTTTCTAGTGTTTACATAGGTCGTCTAAGTTAGCTGTGTAGTAAACATAGTACATACATTCATATGCTTCACGAATATTGGCCCTTGTGGTGTAGTCAGAGGTTTAGTATCCTCGGTAATTGAAAAGTTTTGTTATGATCAACGTTATTTAAGATAGTCAGCTTTTAAGTTTACTAAATCATTACGACTATTGCATTTGAAGATTGACAGGGATTCCTGATCATTTTGTGGTAAAAGTGACGTATTATGTAATTTTGTAGTTATTAATTATTATGATGTATAATACTTTATACAAAGATGACATATTGCAAACGTCTGATGGTAAAACTACATTTAATTAAACAGGGTGGTCATAAAAGTACATACCTATAATCACCGAGAGTGTATGAGTATGTTTTTGGATGTCAATGAAGCGAAGGTGGTCTGTCAGGATCAAGAGAAATGAGTATCTAATATCTTCGTCTTGTAGCAAAATGAGTGTGATGTGTATGTATGTATCAACGTATGTATATAAAGTAATTTTCCATTGGACATTATACTTCAAAACCTTTGCTTTAGCTACCATAAATCCTACCAAACACATCATCTAACCTAATAAAACCCTGAACTAATAAAAAATCACTATAGTACATCAAGTTATCGGTCACAATTTTGAAGTTTATTCTCTTACAATTAAGATCGATTTTGGATTGATTATACGTGTAATTTGTTACAAACTAGTCAGTTGGGTTGCCAGCTACAACGAATTGGAAATATAGATAATTATACGGGGAACATCCAATATCGCTTCGATCTAATGATACCTCAATATTTTATCTACTTGACCGACTTGAGATCTGTCACAGTGTAGCAACTTACGTGCTTTGGACTTACGAACTATTCATTTTACGTTTAGGGGAGTAAAAAGCGTTATTTTTTATTGTTGCTTAATATTTGCTTAGTTTAGATTTGCTAAAAGCGATTAAGGTGATATTGTATCTCCAAGAATCTGTCCACGCCAAAAGTAATTAAATATGATTTATCGAATTTACACAAATTTAATATACACAAACCTTTTTAAGTGACATACATATATTATACATTTGCATCTAAATCTTATAATGATGTTCCCTATTTTATTTGAAAACCTAAAACATACTTACTGTCATTTAAAATCCAGTACCTACACATATAAATGAATCTAAAATGACTATAAGCACATAATATACTAAAGGCTTAACCTACTACTTAAAGACTAAGTTGCTACACTGTGTACCTCAGCGTAAAACCAGTAGCAATCTATTATGTAAATCAGTTGTATTTTTTTCACGTTTCTCAGAAGCTATCTCTGATTAGGAACTTGTCTGGACACAGATTACTGTCAATTTTAAAAGCCAGATAATAAATGAGTAGAATGTTATACTTCATATATGGATATCTCATTAATGACACTTGGTATGGTATTATCATAGATAAAGATAAGGTTCATATTATCATGTAGCCAAGTTAGGTATAAAATCATATCGGAACCCTTATTCGTATCTTACGATTCATTGTATAGAAGAATGGGTTCTGATTATTTGAATGACTACATGAAAGAAATAACCGAAAATATAAGCTTTTTACGAGCTTTACACTATATTCCATAACATACAACTACTGCCATCTATCTATTTTTATGTGAACTATAGAAATTTATAAAAAGGTAATTTCTAATATTTCCCTTTTCATTAAATTTAGTAACCATTTAATAAGTCAATATATATTCACTATCAAAATCTTAAAATAATATTTCGATAAGTATTAAAATATGTATTGTAAAACAACGAACTGGTGTCGCCATCTATTAAAGGTTTATACAAAATGCCACCCTTGTTAAGCAACCCCTCTTTGTTAAGGGTCATTGAAAGTTGGTTTGAGAACTAGGGTACGAGTTGCAGTTTCATACCTTGCAATAATAGATGGCAGATAAGTGTAATTTAATACTATAATCAATTAAACTTCCTGGGTTTTATATTTACCCAATATTAATTATTTTATAAAATACCTACCTAAAAATATATGAAAATGAAAATTTACAAGTATCTTTATGATTCAGGACACCAATTTCGTACTTTCTTAATTTGTAATTACTAAACCTTATCCAATAATAATTTTATTGGGAATTCCCATACCAATTTTCTTTTTCTCCCACGATATCAAATAGGCATAAGTTCACACAGATTTGTTTGGAAGCAATGGACTATGAAAGGATTACATAATTAAATTGTTATATTTAATAGTTCCTCAAACATTGTCTGTCCTTATAACTGTTGCGAGTCGAAATGACTTCCCTTTTTTGTCGTCTTAGACTTATAGTTTAGAATCATAATATAGCATCAACATAATATTAAATTAAACTTAAGAATCATTATAAATAATGTACTTAAAATGTAATGAAGAAAGGTAGGCTATCATATAATATTAAGCGAGATACACTAATATTTTAACGCGTTAAAAAACTTAATATAAAGATTAAATCGTATTATGTATTCAAATGTGTGTGTGTATAAATTATATTATACATTTAACTTTTATTATGCATAATCAAACTGAAGGATCCAACCTAATAAAATCCAAAATTGTATCATTTAAAAATAAAACATCGATTGTTTCTGAATAAACTTCAATTACTACTAAGTCTTCTTATAGACTATTTAAACAATAATCTACCATCAATTTTATATCCACACTCACACACTATGACAGAATAAACTTTTTAACTCCTTAGTCTAGACATTATGAGTCACAAAACTTATACGCAGCTCCGCAACCATTTTTAACTCTTAATGGCACCTCTTCATATAAGTTTAATCGAGTTAAGAGAGCTAACGACTTGATTGTGGATGGGGTAACTATGGGAAATAGTTTTAAATACACACGTCATAAATATACTGAGATATACCCTATATAAATATAATTTCCAACGGCTACCGGGTAAAAAACTTAGAATTATTAGCGTTTTATAAATACATACACATTCACATCTTTTAATCCTTTTCGGACAGGACAGAACCGTGTGATCAAAGGAGACATGAAAACATCTCCTTATTCACACGAATATTGGGGTTGAGATGTCATATGAAGCATTGGTGACAAGTTGTTAGCCCATCGTCCAATAGATTGCATATACCCCTAGTCCCTTAGTCGCCTTCTACAAAAAGCTAGTTAAAACGCCAGCTAGTTATCTTACTTTTTACAAAGGACCTCATTCTTACAATTAGGTATATATTACTACCCATGACAATAAATTCAATATTCATCCTAATAAGTGATCAAGGATGTCATGTGTGTTTTCATGTCTCAAAGGTTCTGTCCACCCCGAAAGGGGTGACATCGTGACGAAAGCTGCGAATCCCTCTGAATAGGTAATAGCCAGTGCCTATATACTGCGATACGGTACATTACTATCTAGTGAAACGCGGGCTTTAAGTGGATAAACCTAACATGCAATCGAAATTTCGGAGATGGGTACTCAAGCCTCTGACTACCCCACCACAGTAAAAAAGGGAATGTGTATACACATACATCACAAGTCGTGAAGCGTATGTATGATATAATATACTCTGAAGTACGTACAAGTATATAGTAAAACAGTAGTAACTTAATCACTCTATGATCGTAATGGTTTTTCGCGAGAATATTCATGTTCGCAACAACAAAGAACAGAACAATAAATACGAGTTAGATAGGCAGCTATTAAGGCACTGACTTGTCACGAAGTAGCTGACGCATCGATAGAGGTTCCTTCCTAAATGATAATGTAAATACATATCACGAGATGAAGCGAAAAATATTTGTTTTAATGAGACGATAGTTCCAATGCATACAATCCTTAAGAAAGATATTTACATTAATTATATTATAGTATGCGACTTTGAACAAAACTCAGAATATTGAAAGCTGTACTCACAATGCAATGCTAATCCTCCGACTAAGCAATGCACCTAATAATAATAATAATAATATTTGGACATTATTACACCAATTGAACTAATCCCTTGCTAAGGACATTTAAGACTTGTGTTAAGGGTACTAGTCAACGTAAATTTAACAAATATATACTTATTATGCATAGGTAAATACATATATAGCATATATAATCAACGATCAGACTGGAAAGCAGAATAAAAGTGTAGTTCTTAACTCTGCCTCCACCGGGAATCGAACCTCACGATTAGCGTTTAGGCGGCTAACCCATCGCGCCACGAAGATCGTCAATAATTGTCATCATTTTGTATATTTTATAAAAGTTTTGACACCATTTATCAAAGCAAAATGTAGTAATAATCATTTACATTTAAAGCTTACTTATTTTTCCTTATTTAGAAATTTTATTAAGTGATTTTTAAATCTTACTTTACACAAACACAGGCGGTAATTATAACAACTTTATAGCAAATATACATTTTCAGTGTATGCACATATACTGTATATATATTACATCATTTATGTCTCATATAGGAATAGGCCGATAGTACATAATCTATTTGTTGCAGAATATTGTCTGATTGATAAACACTGGGTTAGAATTTGATTAGATAATGCCCGTTGCCATAACCATTATTCTTATGCTAAATGGCCATAGATTGTGCTAGATTAAGCGTAATATGTAGTTGGTTTTTAACACTAATACTTAGTAATGGAGTTATTAAAGAGCTTAGTTTTAAGATTAAATATAGCATAAAATCAACTGCAAAATTCTAAATATTATCTTGTTCTAAATAGAAAAACTTAAACAAACGTTTACCTTTGCGGGTTAGTCAGAGGTTTGGGTGTCCATCTCCGTAATAGCGAAGGTAGTTGTTCTATGGTCATCTTAGATCCACTTGTTAATTGTATACTACTCAATGTGACAGATGGTAAGCCCTTTCGCCATTTACAAACTTTTCGGAGAATAGGAAGGCTTTCTCACGATGTTGTCCCTCACCGTAGCATTCGGTGTTTTTATTAATGAACTTTTATTGCTGTACAATGTACATAAAAACATGTTAATTAATTTAATTAGTTGCAAATGATTATTATTAGTTTTTTATATTATTTAATTAGTCGTAAATGACGATTATTAGTTGAGAAAAAACAATTAATCTAGATAGGCAATAGTCAATACCTGTGAACAGTGTGGAATTATATGGTGACTAATCAGGTTCGAACTATCGAATAAAACATGGCGTATGTAATATAATATAATAATAATATTATTTGGACATCATTACACCAATTGAACTTGCCCCTTGATAAGTACATTTAAGACTTGTGTTAAGGGTATATTTTAAGAAATATATACATATTACATATAGATAGATACATATATAGCACATATAATCAACGACTAGACTAGAAAGCAGAAGAAAAGCGTAGTTCTTAACTCTGCCTCCACCGGGAATCGGACCCGGGACCTCACGATTAGCGTTTAAGCGTCTAACTGATCGCGCCACGGAGGTTGTCAAAATGTGTGTGTATGTCTGTCGTAAAACTTTCCTATACTACTACATTATTAACTAACTGCTTATAAATTGGTGTACGATACGCTATCTAAACTCCGTGAAACCAGTAAGAAAACAGTTGAACACCGACAATGATCCCAATAGTCTTCATTTGTTTAATCGTGGGAGAATAGTCGCGTGCACTCGTTTCAATGTTCCATTGTTTTGTGAACCGTACGTCTACTATTTGTGATAAAAAGTTCTGCTAACGGTACTAAGTGTTAGATAGAGGTATAAAGACGAATATTAATTTAAATTCATAGCGAAAATGCACGTTTGTGTTTAGTGGAGTATGAAGAAAATAGATTAGGGAAAATTTCTAGACAATAGTGTTCGTGAAAGTCGGAATCACAACATATCCATATTTATATACATTAGATATAGTAACCTGGTAAAATATAGCTAAAGCATTGAAACCCATAAGATCTTACTTTGGTGACACTCTTTCTAAAGATACGAGTATATTGACACACATTTACGAAATACATCGAATTATACGGTGAGGGAAAACATCGTGAGTAAACCTACCTGCTCGTCGAACAGGTAATGGTGACATGGCTTATCACCTGTCACACTGAGTACTGACTATCTGGTCAACACGTGGGTTCGAGGTGTCCATAGAATTATTAGCTTCGCAATTGGGGAGAAGGAAAGCTGAACCTGTGACTACTGTGTTAGTGGTCGTGAATGCGTTTGTTTTGTTTTTTTGTTAATACTAAAAGAAGCCTAAGGAGATTTTTCTCATCGAGTCACTCCGAAAGGGAATAAAGAACGTGAATATACATGTATGTAGGTATAATAAAAACCATAAGAACATACATGAGTCATGTAAAACATCGTCTGTTGGAACTTTTAGTGCAAATGCGCTCATTTGTTTAGTCCTAAAGCCATTGCCTGCGAAAAGGGCTTTGTAAGCATCGAAGTTAAGGATAAATTTAGGGGTATGTAGAGAATATGGTTTAGGTGATATTATCGGATGTAGTTTGAAGATTATATTCGTAGCTCGCATATGTAGATAGATTATAATTTCTTAAGGTTTGGCAGAGGTTTGTTGGTGCATTTCAGCAATTGCGTAAGAGAGCTTTGCTTGCAATTATACATATAAATTGAACTTAATATTCATTTAATAATAAGTACCCTATTACTGGTTTAGTACAATAGGCTACCTTTCTTCACAATGCTTTCGTTGAATGAGCTATAAAATACATAAGAATGTTTTATGAGGTGTTATGATAGCAAATTAATCATAACCAAAATCATTCAATAATATATAACCTAAGGAAAAGCTAATCAAAATATAAACACGTAAAAATCGTTACATCTAATGTAAGTTATATAATTCTGGTGAGCATATAATATTTACACCCAGTTCCCTAAAGATAGATAGGCAGAAATCGTAAACCCTCATTTAAAAAAGAAAATCCTCATTAAAAATTCCAACTCGCTCTTAACCGCACCTATTGTTATAAAAACATATTGCATCGCAAGATCCGTTCGACACGCCGCAGCTAAATGAAGCGTAACCTAGCCATCTAGCGATTGTTGAAAGGATACTAACATTTCCTATTAAAAACATTGGCGACGGCTACCGTCTGAGAAACTAATTCTAGCGCTGGCAATGATTTATGGCGTCTGCGTTTTTATGCACTGGATATTATTTGTTGTGATAAAGTATTATTGTTGTAGGTTAGGTACATAGGTGCATATAGTCACGTATGATTGTCCTTTTGGGGTAGGCAGAAGGAGACATGATTGGTAGAGTGTCTATCGATATTCGTATACTAAATAGTAATAACATTACTTTACTAAGATTACTGGTTCTTAAAATTAGTGAAGGGGCTTAAACTGAAAGTAAATGGCTGTTATCGGATTAAAAACTTTAAAAGAATAAAAGGTAGGAGGAGTTATATGGATATTTAGGATACGAAAGTACATATTATTATTGTGAATAAACGTTTTTCTATTCTGTACATATTCCATGCAAATAAGGCTCAATGACCCCTTACATACAACCTTGAATGAAAGGTCTTATGTATATAATTATGTACTTATACGTAAGTTGAGAATTTTATGCCAATTATCATTATTACCATTTTATGTCTTAAATTAATGTCTTAAATTCTGCCTACTCCTTATCTCAATTAGTCATAATCTCAAGGCTCTGACTACCTATTCACGTAACAATAAGTACTCAATTAGATTTCAACACATAACGTTAGAAACAAAACGAAAAGGGCACATCAGTCAGAGCTTAACGACACAATTATAAAAGAATAATGCCCCTTACTAAACGATTGTGTGAAAAGGGCATTAAGTCAAAAATACAACGGCCATTAACGGGATATAAGAATTAGGTATTATTTTACGGTGAGTGACAATGATGTAAAAAGTGTTTGTATAGATAGGACTGATCATACATAATTGCGGCAAAGAAAACATGGATTAAATAAGCAATTTTTGTTATTGACAATAGTCAGTTTTTTAAAAAGATACATGGCTCCCCATAAGTAATATGGTAAAGAATGTACTATATTCAAAGGGATTTCCTATTTTGAATCAACTGGATATTTCAAAACCATTTAAACCTTGCATTAACAGTAGGAATGGTCATTTATGCCTTCTTATGATATATTGGACAAGTTGATTTTATTTTCCTATAGAGTGGCATACAATTGTCATATTGGATTATTTAGCCATATTTTAGACTTAACTAACTAGAAACCTTACAACAAGCTTAAGTGTTGAAAGATACTTTTGGATGTTTTTATTCTCTCCACCTCTACGAAAATATCTTATAAAACATACATTTAAAGTACAGACCTATCTATATTCCCATACATCGTTGGCTCAGTTTTTTGTCTGTCGTTGGTACATGTAATCGACGGTCATCGTTCCACCATTACGGCCTGTCACAGTGACGCTGCACAGGCTCTAGGCTCTTCTTGAGTGATGCACAATTTATAGATGATGGGCTAGCAACTAGTCAACAAGAGTTTCTCTTTGGTGTATGTTTGTTAGAAGTATCTTTACCTGAGTTTCAAATGATGTTTTTTTGATTTCAATAATATATATGAAGGCGATTACAACTACAGTAGTTTGAAACATGTAAACACACATAAATTAGTTCTCTTAAGAGGATAAAAGCTAAACACTATAATTATATATTTATGAAAGTCAGCTAAAGCATAATTTACGTTATTGAAAAACAAGACATTCTCGTGCATTTACACTTACACAGACATTACTTTTTTCAATTTGCATCGTACCTTATATTATTCTATATCGTTATATATTATTAAAAAAATATTCGACAGATAGTTCATTATTGTCAAGCAGTACGTATATTAAAAACATTAAAATATCTCTGCACCCAACAGGAATGGGCCGCAACAATAAAAGACGCGTGTGGTTTACATTTCGAATTCGGATCATCATTCTCAAGTGTCAAAGGCGCCTAGTTAGCCAGAACTTTCCTTGGGGAGACCACTCTAAACTGACCCCTAATACACTGCCTTAACACACCTTTTCCCTTGATAACCACAGCTTTTTTTCTACTCATAATCGATGGAGATTTTTTTATCTGTCATACGCGTGTTAGTGTGATGCAATTCAAATCATATTTATGTGTAATTAGATATTTTCTATTCAAGATGCTGCGATAAGGGTTTAAGGGCCTCTTACGAATTATTACATACAGCCTTCAACGTTTGCTGGTAATTGACGGCTCTTTAGTATTTGACAACTGAAGAAAAGGAAAACAAATAATAAATATGTTCTTTGGATGATAGCTGTCTCATTTACATGTATGTTAAAACCTTATTCAATTCATTCAGATATTAAAGCAAATATGTCCTTATATTGAATATTAAATTGTACACTTAGTCACGTGTATTTTATATTAATGTCATCAGTATTTACTCTAAAGAAATAAGCACTTTGGTTATAGTCAGTGATTGTAAATGGCGGCATGGCTCACCACCTGTCACATTGAATACTGACTATCTGGTCCACACGTGGGGTCGAGGTGGCCATAGAATTACTACCTTCGCAATTCCGGAGATGGACACCTAAAACTCTGACTATCCCGGGTTAATCGTCTAGAACGCGTTTGACTTTTGTGTCTTATTTTTGCAGAATCAACAGCTCTTTAAATAGATAATAAACGAATAATTTTTGATAAACATTAGCTATTCATAGATTCCTGTTATTCAACGTATACATATAACGTGTCTCAGTAAACGTAGTGTGGGGCGCCCCCCGGCAAGGTGGGAAGACGACCTGCGCAGGTTGGCCGGCATCGAATGGATGCGAACGGCCACTGACAGGGAGAAGTGGCGTCATTTGGGGGAGGCCTATGTCCAACAGTGGATTGATACAGGCTGATGATGATGATGATGATATAACGTGTATGAGAAGGTTAATAGGTGTGAGTGAAGCAAGATACATTTGTCAGGATCGTTCCAGGAGGCTAATCTCTGCCTATGGCTTTGGGAACGTAGAGGCGTGAATATATGTTTGTATGTATGTATATAAGAAGAGAATATTGACAAATTGCGTAAATATAAAAGTGTTGTCGTCATTCGAAGTTATAGAATCATGTCATACACCCACGTTTCATCAAGTATATTCTTTGCATCCAACAATATATATGCATAAAACCTTTATCTACACTATGACAGTGACATGTGATGACATTTCAACACCAAAATGACATTCTAGAAACATGTTAGCGACATCTATCAATATGCGATGCGAACAACCGTAGATCATTACAAATATTGTCACGAAGCTTTTAAAATACTCACAACTGACATTTGAAGTTTATCTAAAACTGTTCATCTTATTGTCGTTCATATTGTATTTAAATGTTCTGTAGTTTGTATGCTTCTGTTTTAAACACTGCTTAATGTATTGTAAATTATTTATTGTTTGTTTAACCAAAGATGATTTGTGTCTTAATGGATTATTAGATGTTTTTGTCAGATTCTTAGTTATTTAGGAAAAAGAGCTTTTATTTAAATTACTGGTCTAGTAAGGACTTAGAACGATCTAAGAAAATATTAAATAATTCACATATACTACTACTTCTTTTTTATCTCGTTTTTGACTCTTTAAAATAATTATTATTTATTAACGATTAATACTTGCAGCATTAAGATTCGTGTATACAAAATTGTAGCATACATTTTTAGTAATTTTAATTGTGATTAACCGATAATTTCTAACTATACCTACAACAATACAACTATTTTCTCTCCTGTACTTAAAACCCCCGTAATTAACAACATACGTAAATTAGACATAAATTCCCCAACAGATGGAGTTAGTAAAATATCCAACTCATTCGCTTTTAGCACGCAGTAGCTTTAAAGCTCGAAAGCTCGGGACCAGTAGCCGAGCTTTTGATTTACGAGGTACCTTGCACCGTAAGTTAAACGCTGGTTAACGGTAAGAGAGATTATTGTTGTGCCGTGGTTGGATTGGTATATTTTGGGTTTTATTTATGCTACAAATGCCGTCAATCAAACTATAATTGGATGAGGTTGTGAGAGTTATGAATCAAGTTGACTGAGTCGTGTGTAGGTGGGTTTGAAGCTGGAAAAGTTTTGTAGACGAGTGGGTATTGGATTTGAGTTAAATGTTACTGTATTATTGTTATAGTATCGTTATTAAAGATCATAACTATTTTAGTTAGTCCAAAATTATATTAAACTTATCATAACTTAGAATTGACATGTACGTATTACTTATGTTATGAAAAACATGAATGTTAAATGCTATAAAGTTTATTAAAACATATTTCAATAGATTTGTTCTTTCTCTATCCTGACATTTTCATAAATGAACAAACCATCACAGTGATATTGACGAATAAAGTGTATATTCTAAGGTTTTATATACGGTAGGTAGGTTTTATATGGTTCTATACTGGTCAAAACTCTACTAGCTGTCAATGAAACCTCCCTATTTATGTAATTAGATGACTTTACTGTTTAAACACAGTTTATTTTTTAAACTGTGTTTTTTTTTTTCTCTATGCCATACAATCTTATAGATTATGTCGGCTATTATTAAACTGTTATTATTTATAAATAGACTATATATTATTATAATAAACCTTCCTGTTAAATCGACTTTTAAGCACCAAAAATATAACGTACATTAGCTACTGGTCACTCAAACTTCTAACTACTAAAGTTTGCACACTTTGGTCTGCTTACGTTATATGAAGATTAAGAAACAAGTAAATTACATGTACGCTTGCCCATAAAACTTGTACCATACTATTTCTCCTTCTGACATTTAAGCTAATCTGTGCGAAATAGTACTTAGAAAACAAATGAAGAATAAGTGCATATCTTGAGCTACATTTACACGCGGTTGCTATGATACTGTATTATTAGGAAGGACGTCAGTTGAATGTTTGTATTTATAGATCAAAGTTTATTTGAAAATTGTGTCAAAGTAAACATACAAAATAAATTATTAATATATAAATACAATTTATTATAGAATATACCTATTGTTGTGTTGATTTCTAAAACAGTCCCTTTCAACCTGATGATATTATACGCATTATCAATGTATAATAAAAAGTGTTATATATGTCAGTTTCATAAATAGTATTATGTACCTCAAATATCATCTCTCACTTTTCACGAAACTATGTATCTACTACTTTAGTGATAAATTACTATGCCATCTTATTTCGAGTCCATATACATACATACATTATTCACATCTTTTAACCCCTTTCTAGTTGGCATAACTTCCTTAACAACTTTTTGCATTACTGACAGATTACTAGCTCATCACCCAATTAATTACATTTAACTAGTCTCTTATTCACCTCCTTACATGTCGGGAAGAACGGCAGCTAGTTAGCGTTCTTTTCACGTCCCTACCTAGCCTAATTTGGTGTCAGAGATATAATAGTTTTATGAAACTGCCTTCTCGGAATCGTTTTACGGACTGGTTTGAGCCACGTGCCTACTCAACGCTACTCTGACTGATCTGTAACGCAATACGCACTGCGTCTTGGCTAGTGCTGGTATTATGACGGGACCTTATCGATGACAATAGAGTTTAATAACTGGTGGGGACAGGTTAGGATTTTGGATTAAGGTGTACATTGCGCAGGTTAATTCCTTGCAAATTTAATGTGTATTTTTGTGCTGTTTTGCAATTAATTTACAAACGTATTCATCCGTTCTAAGATGAAGTAATAGCCTTAAAGTAACCTGCATGTGTATACTAAGAATACCTACATAAAAACATGTATTTACACTGTGTCATGGAACAACATTATCGAATTGTGTACTGATTTGTAAACATAGGTTTTGAGTGAGCAAGATAGAGTTCTTATTGATAGATATAGTTTTAATTCCAGCCTCTTACTACCCCGGAAAGAACTCATGAAGTCTTTGTATAAATCATACATAAGCTACATTAACTAAATGAATATTCAATATTTAGTTCCCTTTATTTTATCGATAAATTTCCATCCCTACAAACACTACAGTTTCCATCTTAGAATAAAACAAACGGTGTTGTGGTCAATAGACATAAGAGATTGCTTACAAAAGAATAACAGAAACTGCTACTGTAAAATGAGTCCTTTGCTATCGCAATAAGGTTCGAATTACAGGTTCAATTGAGGACAGTGCGTTCTATGTTTATGGTTTATTGGATTAACTTGATACTTGCTTCGACTTTTATTGAATCTTTGAACGGAATCAAACAAAGACTTATTCTGCAATAAAACAGTTTGAGGCATTGTCCTTCAATCTACTGAGGTGGTCTTGAATTAATGCAGAATTCAAGTGGCTGTCAATCTACCCAGTTTATTATAAGAGATGATTAAGGGATGTTTACGATAGAGTGACAAATTAGCGTCCATTAATGAAAAAATACTAACATTGTATTGTATTTTTTGGGGTTATTGAATTTTGATGGCATTAAAAGTTCATATTATAGGATATGGTGTCAAATTACAGGCATATTATCCAAAACATTGTACTTACACCTAGTCTCCTAATAAAATATCATTCTTTATGATAAAGCTGGTGTACTTATTATAGTTCTCAGAGACTGTCTTTTTTCACACTTATTTTAAAGCAAATTTACTTACAAATTAAATGGCAAAATGCCCTTAGAATTTAAAGTTTACTGGTAACCTATATATACAAATATAACACGTACTTTTCAATTGCAAAATCAAACCTTGAGTGATATCTACCTTTGTCAATATTAGTACTTTACTATCTTTACGAGTGCAATATATTATTGATTGCAGTCGATTGCAATGCAAATAACGGTGGTGTGGGAAGTCGACGGTTTACTTGATCTATATTAATTGATATTGACTGAAAACGGGAGCTATTATTATGGTGACAAATAAAGTATTGAAATAATAAATATCTATCGGGGTTGTGGTTGTATTTATATTTTGTAATATTCGTATTAGGTTGCTAGCTCAGTTTCCACTAAATCTAATTCCTCTCAATCTTTTAGGCAAGTCATTTGATGAGCCAATCAGAACAGCGATAAGTTATCGTTTCGTTAACCACCCAAACTCGCATAATCAACAAACATCCTACATCTACGAGTATTAAAGCTCTTTAGATGTATTTAATTAGTATTTTCGAGGAAATAAAAAAGTATATGTACATGACAAATTAACATGTCTCAGATCAAGAAAAAAGGTTAAATCAAAAGGCTGTAAATGAAGTAGAAGAAATGTGTCATTATTAAACTTAACAATAGTTTGCCTATATGAACGCAAACCCTGTAGTACTCTGCCTATCTCCTTGAAACTACAATGCCTAAATTAATTTATTAATGTATAATAACGTAGATTTTCTTATTACACCTATTTTTATTTTTCTTAAAATTTGTACTACTTTGCGTCAAATTTTCAGTTTGTCATTTGTTATTTCGGTTCAGTTTTTTCACTTTATCATTTTGTGTTCTCTGTGAGACATATTTATGGAAATGAGCGCATTTATTTTCCTATGTATCCTTGTTTTTATGTATTTATTTCTGTGTTGTTTCCTTAATAAATAAATAAATATACCCATGTACCAAAGTACCTTAGTGAGGTCGCGTGCCCACTAGATGGTTGGGCTGGCACCTTCCACTGCATTCGGGACAGTACTTGCGCTTCAAGTGTAGTAGAACATAACCGGTTCCTAAGCCTATCGATAAGGCGCATTGGAGAGCTGTGGAGATGGCTTTTAGTATACTTTTGGGCTGTAAATGGGCTAGTTTTGGATTAAACAGGACTTTGGGACCTCCGTTTGGTTTAATGTATCGTATTAGATGGTTGTGATGTGGTCCTTGAATCAGGCATTGAATAAAAACTGCCCAAAATAGCCTGTTAATTGGCCTGTAAAAAACAGGACGTCGGGAATACATCCTCGATTCGTATGCATTTGTGGTATTAGGGGATTGTGATGTGGTGGAATAATTTTGGACTATCGGCGTCAGGCAGTAAGCCTTTTGGTTAATATATTTGATTTAGCCTTAGTTCCTTAATCGATTCCTAAAAACAATTATTTAAACACTGGATACGTTAAGCGAATATAGAAGAAACATAGTAGGTAGCAATATATTTTATATCTCTTTCTACGAAACGTCTAAAATAACCTTCCGTCAATAACATTAATGTGAATTTCTACAATCAACTCATACATCAATAAGACTACTATCCTCATTTTACGCTTTACCTATACACACACAATTACATACGATAAATATAGCTAGTCTGGGACGTAAAAGAATGCTACCTACTGCCATCTTCATTCATGCCGTAGAAGGCGACTAAGGGTAGGTCAATTGAATCTAGTGGGCGATAGGCTATCAACCTATCACCAAAGTCCCATATATTATCACCACACAATTCATGCTAAATAGTTAACTAGGAGATATAATCGTATTCCCAAGGTTTTATCTACCCGAAAGGGACTAATGGACGTGCAAAGAAGCGACTAAGGGACTTGAGACATTAGAATCTTTTGGGCGATAGACTATCAACCTGTCACCAATATCCCACATGATCACAATCCCAATATTCATTCTAAAATTGTTAATTATTGTATAATACGTTAAAGTAACCTAGATAATTAGATATAATCGAAGGATTAAAGGACGTGAATGTATATGTATGTTACATAGGAAACAGTATACTAGCAAGTCTCCAAGCCTTTCTTAATCCAAGCACAATATTTCGCTTCAAGGCGTCTTTATTACCTTCTGTTCAACTGATAGAACACATTGTGCTCTCTACAGATTCCTAGTTTGTGCTAAGAGGAGATTTATTGAATAAAATGCTGTGGCCCCGAGTTATAGGCTTTTAAACTGCCTTTATGCGGAGGTTTATTGTTAAGGCTTACTTTATGGTATGGGGCTTTCATTAAATATCATATTTTAGGAGCAAGTTCTGAGCTCGGACTCTTAGGTTTTAGTAGTGAGCGTTGGTTTTCTATGCAATTTTTATTGTGATTTAATTTGAATTTGTTGACGATATGTTATACTTATGATGGACGTTACTTATTTAAAGATGGTATCAATCTAAACAATACCTTAAATGACCTGACATATGCACCAGTATCATACATTTACATACTACAATTTTGTTAAGAAACTACTCTAATTATCCGTAGAGTTGTGTAGGTGACAAGAGTAATCTGAAATATACTGTTCAAACAATGCGCACTATGAGCTATCATATAAAGGTACAAGTAACATATGTACAATTACATTCACATCCTTTAATCCCTTTGTCTTTTGGACTGAACTTTTAGCATGGATATTGGGGTTACGATATCGTAATGGAACATTGCTGATAGATGGCTAACCCATCGCCTAACAGATTCCATTGACCTCTAGTCCCTTAGTCGCCTCCTAGGACATGCCGGGAAGAACAGCAGCTAGTTAGAATTCTTTTTACGTCCAAAACTAACACAGGATGCAAAGCAGTTTGATTCACGAAAACCTAATCCAGTAATTGTTAACAAGGGAATCGAATCCAGCACTTCAATGTCGAAAGTGTTAGCCCTTGCATACAGAGGTCGTCATTACGAGATTGCGTATAACACACCTAATAAGTTTCTAGTTATTATAATCGCAAATTGTGGGCAATTCAACTACGCACACTGCAAGATTGCGAAACTTTTTTGCACCTGTATACAACTTTGTTCAATGGAGAACGGGATTGAATATGGTTGTCTTGTTTAGCTGATAGACTTGTAAAATTGGTTGTCGTGTCAGAAGAATAGAAATAAGAAGTTATGATGGTGTATATAAGCACATTATTTATATTTCTTAAGCAAATGAAATATACCTATATAAGCAATATAACATACCTCAATTTACTTAAAAATATCCTTATTTAATTTAATTTTTACTTTTATTGCAGTATCTATTCATATTAATAATGACGGATTTACTAAAATTCTGCCAATACGAATCTGTATGATTTGGTAAATGATTTAGCTTTTAGTTATGACAAACAACCATAATCACATCATAATTTGTAATTCAAACTCAGCCTTTTTTATTAAGCCGTCATTTTTATTCCCATTGCATATTTGATAAAATTGATTAATGTCTTACGAATATTAAAATTGTGTACTAAAAGTTTTGATGCAATAAGCTTAGGACCTAAAACTTCTAATTTATTTTTAAGTCTTAAAGCAATATTCATTAAATATTATAATATTAATAATTATATCCATCTCGATCACTTTAAGTCTTGTTAATGAATGATAAATCAACAATTTAAGAGTACTCATTTATTGTGAATTTCATAGGCAAAGATCATAACTTATACTATAAATTGGGACCTTGTTAATTTTATTCTCTATTCTACTTATACAAGAAGATAATTTGTGAGGAACTCCGTGGCTCTTCGAGGGTTTTGTTCCCGTTGTAAGCAGGGTTAGAACTACGTTTTTATTATATCTAATACTGCTTAGTATATATTAAACAGACATACCAATTCCTTAAATATATGTTGACAAAAAGGTACTCTTAACACAAGTAATATTGTCAAAGTCTATTCACAGACTTTAGTTCGTACCTAGATGCTAGATATTACCCAACATAGTTTTATAACGAAAGCACTAGCTAACAACACCTACACTAGACTAAAACGTGGGATGAACAAGTTAATAATTTAACTTCCAAAGTGAACGCAGATCAGTTTGGCAACACCTGAATTAATTCACTAAATTGATTCATAAATCAGATAAATGAATGATAAAGCCCTTCACTTTATTTGTGGGACAATATAATTGTCTTAATTAGTAAATATTATACAATATAACATCAAGAAATTAATGCCTATAATCGCCGAGTATGTATGCGAAGATTTATGAAGGAATATATGTGGGTGAAGTGGAAGGGCGGTTACGTAGGGGCCGGTCCAATAAGATATACGACAGTCAGATAGACGCTATATTGAAAAAGGGTAACGTTAGGAGTACCTACATCTGCCGAGTGTGTAAAAGGAGATTTATGAGTGTCAATGTGAAAATGGTTTGTCAGGATCAAGACGGACTAGGATCCGTGGTCTCAGCCTACCCCCGTATAGGGAAACTGGCATGATGTATATGTATGTATAACGTAGAAATGACACATTCTGAATTTAACGTAACGAGTTAGATCTGACTAATGTATTATATGATGTTATGAAAGTTCTGTGCTAGTCTAGGACCTAAAAAATCTTTCTAGTATCTTGTAGGATGCAACTAAAAGACTTGAGTTTAATGGAATCTATAGAGTGATGGGATAGCAACCTTTTAGCGTTCCATATAACATCATTATTCCAATATTGATATTATCGTCTCTCCTATGTTCAGTCTACTCCGTAAGGGATTAAATAATGTGTACATTATTCATTTATTCATTTCATTTCATTAGTGCATTTTAAAAATTTGCACACAAGTCTCCCGACAACATTTAAAGTGATATGATAATCTTCCCATGTTATGTTCTGAATATGATTATTTTCTAATAGAAGATCTGTTAGATTATGGATGTTCGCAAGCACGTGTGTAAGATAAATAAATATATTTATGAAGTGCAAACACGAAGGTTATCATAGAAATGTGATGTATGAGAATAAATGTACATTTTAAAAGATATGTACTTGTATTCTACTCTCATAAAGAGTCTGCTTACAAAACTGTAGTACTGAGATAATTTGGTATGATTTGAGCGTAATTCAAGTGAATTAAATCACAAATCTAGCTCAAATTGTTGCTCATTCAATTCGATAGAACCGGTTGCTAATAGACTAGTTGAGTAATGAATGTAGTGTGCAGTATATGCATAAGTGCATAAAAGGATGGATGTACCTGAATATTAAAAAAATATGTATTTAATTATATTTTGCATAGATTATTAAGTATATGCTTACAAAAAGACGAATTCGTATTAAAATATTCTAAACACATTTCGAATAAATTTCAATACTTTAAAATAACTAATTACATATTTTTCGTTATTGCTGTAATAGTTGTGTAGGTGTCTATGTAGAGCCAATATGATTTACATACATACTCATCGTACGTGTATAAATATTATTTATCAATTTTCGTACATTCATACTACATCTTAAACCAATCTAGTCTAACCCAGTACCCTGGTCTGTGCCGCAAAGGATATGATTTGCGCAAAAAAGTAAACACGGGGTCTTTATAGAAAAATGATTCATAATCCTCACATACTTGACCCAGTTATAGCTTTGTTCGTAACTAAGTAAATAACGAGTTTCGAACGAGTTCCATTGTTATTGGTTTATTTGTACAAATACTCATTAATGATAATGTATATTTGAGGTATTTTTCAGGTATGATGTTTGAAATATTAATTTCTTTTGTTGTAAATAAATGAAAAACTGTCAATTACTACAAAATATGTAGTTAAGTATTGTTACGATACTAATTTACGCTACATAGTTATTTTTATATTTGCATATACTCAAGCCCTCAATGGAAAACAGATAGAATAGAAATATATTTACATATGTACCTATTGGTCAAAATTTTCATACAACAGTTTAAGTTCATTTCATACATTTTCATTTCAATATTTGCTAAAGAAGTGTTCTAATTCTACGATAAAAAAAGTCTTATCTTTAAAAAATACTATTACTAACAACTCAAATCAAATAAAAACCAGCATAAAACTAAATGCACTTGAAAATGGCGGCGGAAAATCCTTGAATCAATGCACTTATGCCGACGATTTGCTTCCTGAACCGAATTGCGTCACATATTACTCGTTCACTCATTGAACCTTACGTGCCGACACCAATTATTCCATTTGCCTTTAATTGTTGCATTTTAGTACGCAAAACGAGATTATGACGTGTCCAAGACAAAGACAAAGACTTTAGTATTACTCACTTAACCGTTTGTATATCTAGTCTATTTTGGGCATTGTGCAATTATTGTTAGGTAGGTTTCGATTCCGCCTTTTTTAGGATTTTTCTCGAACTTAAACTAAGCTTGGATCTTAGAATGATAACTAGATGTCTCTGCATGGTTATCTTTGAAGATTTTTTCGAAATATAAGGGTAGGTAAATATGTAAGAAATGTAGAAATATGGGGAATTATGATCAGCATATCATAAGAAATCTGAAATCAAACCTCTAAGCAAGTACTGCAAAACATTTAATATCTTATTTTGCATGTTCTTTTTTGGCATAACACAGAATACTACAGTGAGCGAAAATATCGAAGAAACCAACCTCATCCCCAACTAGATACTATTCAGTGATTAGTAATAAATACCTCCGCAGTTGCGGAAATGGACACACCACTCTGTCTTTTGATCCCCTAGTTTTTCCTACGAACTAAGAACATCGGAAAAACACTTGATACTTATATTTATAATAATATTCCTTTTTAGGTTTTTACATTTGATTCAAATCCTTGACACAAGACATAACAAACGAATGAAATAAAAATTCTAATTCAACACTACAAACCATATCATTAAGCCATTACAACCATCCTTATTAGGTTAGCACTTATCATAAGTACTTAGGTCTTAAATCTATGACCTATTTCCGAAGTCACGACCTAACAACAGTAAGCTTTGTAACACCTACCTAAGCGGTAGGACATAGCTGTGACGGTTGTCTAGAATACTAATTTGTTATCTAGAATCGCTTGTTGTAATTAGGTCACTGTTGATGTTAGGTTTATTGGGTGTTTGAATATATTTGTATTGTGTTAGGCTGTACTATACATGGATATACATTTACGTCCTTTAATCCCTTTCTGATGAACAGTACATTTAAGATATGCATATTATCTCCCAGGTCACTTTGTTGCATGAATATTGGGGTAGCGATCTCAAACGGAACATTAGTGACAGGTTGCTTAACATGTAGTCTTTGATTCTATTTACCCCTAGTCTCTTAATCGTATCCTACAACATGCCAGGATGAACGGCAGCTAGTTAGCATTCGTTTTACGTCACAGACTAGCACGGGATATAGTCTGTACTACCTGTAATGTAAATCTGATACTAGTTTTCATCATCTATATCATTATTTCATAATAGGGCTATGACACCATAGCTCTGATAGATATGCTAAAAGAGACAGAGACAAAAATATGTCTCGTTTTAATAATGGTATAAACACGAACGTGTATGAACGAATATATTTTTTAGTATCAAATTAATGAAACATAATGATCTGTGTTAAATGCAGGATCATCGCTCTATATAAAAGTTTTTAGTATGGTTGTATTTTCTTTATTTCAAGGATAATAAATAAAGTATCTTACAAAAGCCGACAAACTTTGACATCCCTGAAAATAAAGTTTTAATAGAATCGCGATCACTTAAAAACCATTATTTCTTTTCACACCACTAACCGAAATACAACAGCGATCTTTATTTATAACATACATTTCGTATCATCAATATTCCACTGTATCAAAATAAACCATCACAATCCAATCTCGTAGATAAATAAATAGAAGCCTCAATCAAAAGTGGACGTAGCCTCGACCGCGTAGTAAAAAATCCTGATTAGATAATGAAGCTTTTGTCATTAACGATTGAAGGCAAAAAGTCACTCGTGAGTTACTGATGTAACGTAGCGTTGGGAGAGGAAATACTGGTAAATACTCAAGTAGATGGAGTATCAGCACAAAGTTAGAAGCTTAATGGAAACAACGATGGTCATACAACGTTTCAAGATCAGTTACTAGTCAACTGGTAATTTTATCAAATGTTTAATCAAATTCTTAGTGATACGAAACTAATATAGTAGTGTATATCTATATATCTATCATATTTTACTGATATTTACTATGTAATTGGTGATGTAAGACATAGTAAATTTAACATACATACACATCACGCCTTAAGTATAACGCCTTCCTGTGGAGAGGTAGGCAGAGATCGCGGATTGGCTTCATTGACACTTATATATTTTCTCATACACGCTCGGCGGTTATAAGTACATTTTAATTTGCAAATAAAGCAATTTTTTTCCAAAGTATGCCAAAAGCACAGATAATATAATACTATACAGTACCAAAAGTATGTCTGGACATGGACACAAAAAATTCTCAATATGTAACGTATTTAAACGTATTTAAGCTCAACAATATTTCATTAAATGTTATCTTTATTAATGATGGAAGTAGAGAACTGAACTGTTGAAAGACCTGTGTATTAAGAACCTATTATATTTTTATTAAAAAGTTACCTACAATTAATTCCAACCCACCGCTTCCTCTGCGATCAGTACTTACACAGTAGCAATATCTCGTCAGCCAAGTCACGAGCGAGATGGACTATCTCGCTGATACTGGTTCATGGACTGCATCCAACATTGGATTAAGAATAACGTAACAATGTGTAAAGACTCTGTGGAGATAAGTAGGAGGGTTTTATTGGGTACTTTTAATGGGAAGTATGGTATAAATGGGTAGGCTAAGAAGGTAAGATTGGTAGGTGTTCTAAATAAAGCTTTATTTTACGAAAATATTTTTACTAAATTTTTAAACTATGACGACTGTGTCTGGAGGGGGTCACCTAGACAGATATTAGTTAGTATAAAGAATAAGAAAAATAGGGTTATGTGTCTTATGTCATCTGTTGAAACTATAACATTGTTACTCCCATAAAAAGGGAACGAATTAAATGACATGTATCTATTTATAATCATGAAAAAAATAAAAGTTATAATTAATTTTAAATACGTAATGACGTTAGAAATCCACACAATAACACCAATAAAAAACATAGTGAACCCAACTTATACACTTAACACAACTCAGAGTATATAAGCTAAACTTAACACTTGTAAACAATCAAGATAATGATTCTAATAAGCTTGTATTAGCTATCTGTTAGAACACGATTCTAAAATTATCTTCGTCTGTAAGAATCTGATCGTGTTAATTAGTAAGCTAACCAATGTATGTCTAAGAATAATTAGGTGTATTTTTACATGTAATACTAACCTTTATATGTACATGGCGACAAGGCTTACCACCTGTCACATTAAGTACTAACTATCTGGTTCACACGTGGATTCGAGGTGGCCATAGAATTACTACCTTCGCAATAGCGGAGATGGACGCCTGAACCTCTGACTATCCCGCAAGGATTAATGGTCGTGAACGCGTTTGTTGTTTTTTTTATATGTACATACAAGTCACAAATATTGGTGTAAAGGGTAGGGTGAGATCTTTTATTAGTATCTTATATCTTTCTTGAGTTGAAGATGAGTAAATAACTAAGAGAGAGTAAAGATAGTATGTATTATGAAATCCACGCTAACGATGCAAGATACTAATCTAGTCTAACCTTCCTTAATTTGGTGCAACAATTTTATCCAACACACATTTTTACAAATTTGTCCCCATTTTCAGGCCAAATAAAAACTAACCTGCATAACTTTTTTTTAAATCATACCTACTTATTACGGAAAATCATTCTTTTATCAAATGCAATTTAAAAAAAAAACGCATTCTTGAACCAAATCCAGAACTTTGCAATACATGTCGTCAACATTTACATAAACCTCAAAATAACCATTGACACGTCACGTAAATCTTATGTCATCAAATCGTATACACAACCGATCTATCAGAAACCTATTAGCTCTAACAGACACAAATCCGAAAACAGTCCAAGGTCCTAAGCGTTTAAATTGCAAATGGCCGTCAAGCAGTTACTTACGAAGCGAAGGTCACTTGAGCTTTGCTCTTTGCAACTTTTAGATTGATTCGATCGCGCCACAGATATACTGCGAGTGATTATGATCTAGCTTAGGGCTGGTGTACACTGGCTATGATGTAATTTAGGAAATATCTATTAGGATATAGGTACTACGGTGAGGGTAAACTTTGTGAGGAAACCTACCTGTTCCCGGTAATAGTCAATGCTAGTAAATGGCGACATGGCTTACCACCTGTTACATTGAATACTGACTATCTAGTCAAAACGTGGGTTTGAAGTAGTGATAGAGTTAATTAGATATAGGTAGGCATCTAAGATGTAGGTTACACTATTTTTCGGAATATGCAATTAGTCCACAATCTAAAATGTATAGGAAGATTTTACTTTCACGCAAGGTACTGGCTTTATTGTGAAAATTAGGGTTTCACCGGACAGATGTTTTTGCGTGTGTCTCAACCCTCTTAAAGTTTTACAAAACGATGTACTGAAAATACTGTAACTAGATGTTAGAAAAAAATATTTACCAAGTTTTACTAAGGTTTCTATGCTCTAAGGTAATCTATAACGTTAAATTATGAATTAACAGTCTTATACACTCATCCCTCAGGTTATACAAAACTAAAACATATCTTGTTCAATTAAAATCCCCGATCAGCACAGTTCCTAGTACCAGAACAAGGTAAGTCCAACTTTCAGAGTCAAGTAACAATTCAATTCATGTCAATTCAACAGCTAAACCCTCTTTTGTGCCGAATGATCCTTGACACGTTATTGCACTAGCCAAAGTATGTGGGTTTGCTTGCACTATATAGCCAGTAGTAATTATTGGTCGCAGTCAATGTAGTCAGTATTGGTAGTAAAAACAGTATATTGTCGTTTTTGGTATAGTAGCTAGGTTCACGTGTTTATAGCTGTGAGATAGGGGTAAGTTTATGTATGCCCAAATGATTGAGACAACAGATTATTGCTCGTATCATCCAATGTTATACTTTCAGTTGTAACACATAGGCACTGACTAGATATTAAGGATCTTTTTTTGAGTAATAGTCATTTCTATTTCTTTGTTCATAATGCAACGCTTAAGATATTCTTAAGCTTCGTCGTTAAACTTTAAAAAAATGCTAAACACAATCACGAACTTATAAAATGTTATATAGATTAAACTTCTTACAAACAAACAGACGAAACGAAACATAAACTCATGAATGTTTGAGACCTAACTACGCTAGCCTATACAAAGTACTAGGTTCTAGGTATCAAACCATAGGGTCAATTGTGATTGGAACACCTGCATTTTATGAATGCATCTGCAAATCTATTGTGTATGCACTTATGGAGTATTTATGAAAAGACGCCAGTACATTCTTTTTAGGCAGTTATTAAATTGCGGAAAATTGGTTTCATAGGCTATTGTGGTAAATGGAGGGTAGTCTAGAATTATGTGGTACACAATAATACATACAAGCTCTTGTACCTATACAAGTATCTTTAATAAAAAGAAGACGGGAGTTAAAGTTTCAACTTACACACACATACATTGAATCACTTCCTTTTATAACTTTTGAGGTGGATTCTGTCCAACAAAAATATAAAAATTACTTAGACATTATCATCAAAATTACGAGGATTGAAAGTAAAAATTCAATATATTGAATTTACTCAACTTCTACAGACACCTCTTACAAAATGGTGTGAAGAAAGGTAGCTAGATAGAATAGTAGTAACATATAAAACTAAAAAAGAGGCAGATAGGAAGAATAGTATTAACATATGTGACTAGATCAGATTTTTTTATTTGTAAAAGAAATATAAATCACAGGAAAATAGAACAAAAATGTCCCATATTTTTAACCCTACCTCCACAGGGAATCGAAGCCAAAACCGCACGTAGCATTTAAGTTACAATATTTGTCGCGTCCAGTATCAGATCGGAATCAGATAAGACAATATCACACAGGGTGGTCACAACTACAAATCTCGTACCATCTATTTATAGTTGTCAATGTGTATAAAACACTAACACAGCACGCAACATCAAAAAACAGATGGGCACCTAAAGTCAATTTTTATGTACAACTTTTTTACTTTGCCACGCGCCTTTATACATAAACAAACAATTTTTTATACAAAAGTCTGTGAGGGTAAGCTTCTATGTTAGTAAGGTAATGGACCTCGGAATTTATTTATAAGTTCTAACGCTTGTTTTCATGTAGGAATAAATGAATTTCTATGTAACCAAATCTAAAACTTAACATAATATATTGCAGAGAAATTAATGATAATAATCTTTGGGATACTAAAATGCGTTGTTAATAGTCTTGTAGTATTATAGAAACTCTCTTTTTGATACATACTCAGCAAAAAACATGATAAAGACAAGTCAAGAACAATATGTAAATGTATGGTTGTACGTAGCATGAAGAACAGAAGACCATGTATGTATGTATAAGATTAATGGGTGTGAGGGAGGCAAGAGAAATTTGACAAATTGGCAAGTGGTAGTCTCTGCCTATCTCGTTGGGAAAAGGTTGCTGATCATTGCCTGTCATGAAGAATAGGCCTGTTGTTTTATAGTCAAGTACATAACTAACCATTTTATTTACTATGAAGTTCAAGTAATCACCACATGTGGTGCTGTGATTTATCATCTATAATGTCTTAATCCCGATTTTAAAAAGAATAAAATACAAATACATCGATTTATGAATTTGAAATATTCTAAACTAGTGTTCTCTTTTGTTTCAGGTAATGAATTTGTTTACGCTCTACAACAGAAAAACAATAGTGAGTGTAGATTTTCTTTTTGCCAATGCAGATATTATCTTTATAGTTATTGCGAGTCTTCAGGAGGTGAGTAGGTTAGAAACTTTTGCTAAGAATTTACGGATAACTACAAAGTAATATCGATAAAATGTTTAAATCAATACACTCACATAAACCAAATACAAATATTTGTCTCATTGTTCTGGTCTTGAAATGCAAATACAATTACAATAATACATATATGCACTATCAATAGTACAATAATAATTACTTATTTTCCATAAACAAATACATTACGTAACCAAAAGAGCGTAAGAGACTAAAAAAACTTTCTATAGCATTACGTTACGTTTCCAAACGCATCTTCATAATTCACACCGACTATACCTGTTACAGTTATAGATTTTTCCAGTATTAAATATACGCTTATGAACTTGAACGAATGAAGTTCAAGTTGAAACTTGTACGTTGCGTGTGAGTTACAGGTCATTTAATAACTGTTTGCAACGAGGTTTTCTACTAAAGATAACGTTTCATATTGATAAGAGATATACTCGTACAAAGAAGCTAGTCGCTTTTGTATGGGTACTTTTAAAACATAGTATCGTGTAACCGAGGTTATATCCATCCCAAAAGGGATTATAGGACGAGAATGCATACACATATATATGTTTAAGGGAAGTTAATAATTCGTATCTGGCGATGTGCTGCTAAAACGTCACAGATTGCTGAATGAACCGCAATAAATAACCTTCTATTTAACTCAAGGTTTTATTTACTATTAGTTTCTGAGAATTATAAATAAGATGAGTATGTATGGTACTTGTAGGTTCATTCTTCATATAAATAAATACGTTAATTTTACTTCTAATTATAACACTCGAGTGGTTAGCCTCATTGACTCAATATAAAGTGATAAATGGCAATCCTTATCACGTATTTAATGAACAGAAGTAAGTAATTAATCAGCTTTAAAGGTTTATCTATAGCATAGGTACTACCCAACACCAACATAAGTATTTTAACAACAGTATAACTATCACTCAACGTGATATGTGGTGTACAGACATACAGCCCATTCCAAGAAACGTGTAATACGGTGAGTGAAAACATTGTGAAGAAACCTACCTGCTCCTTGAACAGGTGGAATAGTTAGTGCTTGTAAATGGCGACGTGGCTTACCACCTGTCACATAGAACACTGACTATCTGGTCAGCACGTGGGTTCGAGGTAGCCACAGAGTTACTACGTTTGCAATTGCAGAGATGGAAACCTGAACCTCTGACTACCCCGTAAGAGTTAATGTTCGTGAATGCGTTTGTCTTTGTCTTTTGTCCAAGAAACGACCTTTTCCCTCAACCGCGATTTAATCTATACAAAATCGTTCCTCGCTTTATTATAACTAAGATCAATCAAGGGACATTAAGGGCACAATTGCAAGACCTAGATCCACTAAGCATCTAGATTCTAGTACTTCTAAAGTGGTCAATGTATTGCGCAACAGCACTTAAGTGGCTGGCCAACTATAAAACAATTTAAACTCTGAAGTAACTGCTTTTGAGGTCGCTCCTTTTTGATGCGGATTTTTGTTTTCATACCACACTTGTATAAGAGTATATATATTAAAATGGTATCAATGTCATTACAACCTAGATAATACTAGTATGTATATAGTAATATGGTATCAATGATATCATAGTCTAAATATTTATGATCAAACTGATCGAAAAAACCGTGTATCTATGAGTTTCTGTTATCATTGTAAAGCAATGGGGAACATTGGTTACAGATTGCTATTGTATTACCTAATAGATTCCATTCAACGCTAGTCGCTTAGTCGCCTTTTAAGACATTCGGGGATAAACGGCAGCTAGTTAGTGCTAGTAAATGGCAACATGGCTTGTTACATTGAGTACTGACTCATATCTCTCATTTCTGGTCAGACCGAGTTCGAGGTAGTCATAGAATTACTACCTCCGCTATTGTGGAGATGGACCTGAACCTCTGACTACCGCACAAGGGTTAATGTCGTGAACGCGTTTGTCTCTTTTCTTTATTCGGGGATGGTTCCTTTGTCAACAAATAATATCCATGTTGCAATATATTTTTCAAACTAGCACGGGATTAAATAGTACAGAACTTAGTCTTAGCTAATGGTTAACTATTTTTCCTAAAAGAGATATAAGTACCAGTGAGATTTATTATCAAATTTGAACATAATTTATAATGTTCCAAAGCTGATGATCGGTTAGGAGCAAAGCTCGTCGCATGTGCAATGATTGCACAGCGCTGCACACAAGCGCAGCTGCATTAAAATAATATGTCACTGCGCGTAAGGTCTGCAGAATAATCATTATGAGGAATGATTTACACGTAATTTATTCAAATACTTGGAAAATATTGCAAGGGAGCGCTGCAATAGGTATATGGTATAAGCTTCTCTGTGTTTAGTTTGTTTGTCATTATAAGTTATATTTTACTAAAGTTTCACATCATCTTTGATTGGATATAGCCCGAGTATTATAATATATATTCTTAGTTTTAATTAAACTACCTAACTGGCATTGTGAGGTGGTAATACTAGTGTTAAACTCAAAAGCTCATTACTTGTACTTACTCTTGAGTAGTTATTTATGGCTTACGGGTAAAGACACCTAGTTAACAGACTTTATAAATCCCAAACTATCGTAGCAGCTTTGTTTTAGATGATGTAGGATTTATCGTTAATTTCGTATTAGACATACGATAACATAATGTACCTACTCTTCAAAAATATCTTACTAAGAGCTCTACCTATCACGTATAGTGGAAACTATGTAATGAAACCAAGACTTGAATTTGCCATATACCTTCGTAAATACGACAATGCAAAGCTTAAACACATATAAGACGATGATCACTTTAGGATCTAACCACACGAACTGTCTAATTAAACTGTATGTTAAATACTAACTCCACAATCCCAAATATAGATGTCACTAATCACTGCCTCGTAACTAAAAAGAAAACAAATATATAAATACCCATCACGACTGATTCCCTGTAGAGGGGTAATCAAAGGTCACAGATCCCCATCCGTCCCGATCCTGACATACCACCTTCTAACACACTCGGCGGTTATAAGTACGTCTAACGTACAAACATAATAATCATAGTCATATTTATGTATATTCTAACTACATATCTTCTAGAACGTAACAAATGACAAATGAAACGAGTTATAGAACAGTTATAGGGCTGTGCATTTCATAGTTTATCCGCGGAGCCAGTGACGGGGTAAGAAGTAAAACAGCTCTTGCGAACCGGTTCTCGGCCTAATGCATATTGTATCTTAACGAATATATCTTACTACGCCAGTTGTGGGGTGCTCCTGTTGAATGCAGAGTGGAATTTATATTTAAAATGACGTGAGATAGCTAAGACAAATAGTTCTTTTTGTGACTTTATATACTACTTCCTACTTTAAAAGTAGTAAGACCCTCTGGCGTGATAAGTAAGTACCTATAACTACCGAGTAAGTATGAGGATTGTACATGAGTGACAATAAAGCAAAATTGTTTGACAGAATCGAGGTATACATACAGATCTTGCCCGTTTCACTACAAAAGAGCAGACTCATGTATTATAGATCACGTTTGTCTCAATCCTGATAAATCAGTGTCGCTTCATTGATATCATACCTCCTCATAAAACAAGGGCAGTTATAGGTACTACGTCACCAATTTCCCATATGTCGCCTATGTAACTTTCATAAGTTTTTTGGTTTAAATGTAGTAACGTATATATTAATTTATGATTTAATAAAATGTAGTAATGTATTTATTTATTTATGATTTAATAAAATGTAGCAAAGTATTTATTTATGATTTAATTTACAACATCAACATGACAGGAACCACCCGGCTCGCGTGGATTTCTATCGTACTCAGTACTAGTACTAGGAGCTTGACTAAAGCTGTGCGTACGCATCCATAATTTTATGTTTCCACTTTAAACGCATAATAATAATATTACTCTACGTACCTTAGTCTTGGGACCTACTTACCTGGGCATAATATCGTGAATTACGTCTGTGATAATAGATTTTCTTGAGTGTTTAGTACATTGTAAGTTTTCCGTGCTTAAGTGGCATGTTTCCTTAGTCTGTTGCTACTTTGGGACGGCTATATAAGGCGTTTAAATGTCTTACAGCTATACATATATGTATAACGCAGGATGATTTCATATTTCGTGTTTTTACCAAAAAGCCAGTTTGCAAAAACACGGATAATTAGACGAATGTAAAGACGTCATTATTAATTGATGGATGCAGGTAACTACTACTATAATACTACTTACTACGTTACTACTATAATGTCATACATATCATTGTTTTTATGCTTTAGGTTAGTACAAAAAGAATTAGCCCTGAGGTTATTAATAAGCAGAACTAACTTAATTAAGAACACTCCTAATTAGTGACAAAGAGTGATGTTTCTGTTTTCCTTAATATTTTGTGATCATCGAAGCGTGATTATGGGGGTCATTTGAATTAAAATTTGATTAATTATTATTCACACTAACTCGTCATAGTCGTACACGACAGTTATAGTTATCGGGGTAGACAGAGGTTAACATACCACTAAGGGTTTGATTATGTTTTTCACAACATGTTATATATTAGAAGGTCATAAATGCAGCTGAATTGTCATTGCCAAGGATTATATGAGCATGTATTTAACTCTTATATTCAAAGCACGAAGGATTGGTAATCTTTCAGCTTTATCTTCCAAGACCATACATATTCTATTCAGAAGTAATAAACAATACTGGTTATAATTAAAATAAGTTTATATGGCTAACTGCAGTTTACGTGGGCTTTCAAAAGATCTTAAAGCTACGCAGTAACTTCGTAACAGTGATTAGTCAACTCTGTTCCTACCTCGAATGATTTACCTACTTTATAGACCATTTATCGGGTGTACGTAGTATGAAGAACAGAAAGGCATGTATGTGAAGGTTAATGGGTGTGAGTGAAGCAAGGGAGATTTGCCAGGATCGTTCAAGGTGACGATCGATAGTCTTATCCCCTTGGGGACTTAAAGCCGTGAATATATGTGTGTATATAACCTTTCAAAGTAGATAGAACCTTGTAGATACAACATCTGTTTGGTCACAATTATCAGAACTTTCAGATATAATAATAATAATATTTGGACATTATTACACCAATTGAACTAGCCCGTTGGTAAGTTCATTTAAGACTTGTGTTAAGGGTACTCGTCAACGTATATTGAAGAAATATATACATAGGTAAATACATATATAGCATAATTATATAATCAACGACCAGACTGGAAAGCAGTAGAAAAGCGTAGTTCTTAACTCTGCCTCCACCGGGAATCGAACCCAGGACCTCACGATTAACGTTCCGACGGCTAACCGATCGCGCCACGGAGGTCGTCAGAGATGTGATAATATTTGATGACAAGTCACTAGCTTTGAATCCCTTAAACTCTAGTCCCTTAGTCACCTTCTACAACTTGCCAGGATCTTAGATAGTTCAATATATTACTAGCAAATCTTTACGTAGTGCCATTAATTTTATTATACATGATTAATAACTAACGGGACTTATCGCGTATGTTTTTATTTAATAATTTTACCTTACGTGGCTGAAACGTCGGGTTAATAAAGGTAACTTTATTATATAAAAAGATGCGTGATAAGTCCCGTTAGTTATTAATCATGAGAATAATTCGCGAATCTCTTAAAACTATAATTTTATTATTGATTATTTTTTTACTTATTTTAATAATCACTTTATATTAATGACATATTTTTTTATAAAAAATATTTTTTTTTACTCCCAATAAGTGATTGTATTATCCTCCTATGTTAAACAATTTCAATTAATTCATTTCATTTTTATTCATATCAAATGGGAATGATTATCCCTAATTCCTTTCCAGACCAATACAACATACATACTACATTTATAACACAAATAGAATCGATACGTCACGGGCAGTAAGAAAAAAGGGCATAATTATCCACCATTACATCAGAGTAGCAACTTGGCACCTTTTTACTGGAAATGCGTGTTGTCCCATACAGGTTCGTGTAATGACAAATCACGAGACAACCTGTCTTGAAGGGGTCTGTAATAGGTTAGGTAAGGGATGGGTAAAGTGTCGATGTATCGATTGTCGATAGTATTGACTGTTTCAGTTCTAAAAGGTGACCGATACTTGGCGAGATTATTATTTACTAGCGACCCGCTCCGGCTTAGCACGGGTATAAAATATATAGCCTATTCCACTATTTAATGGATGTTATTATACATATAAACCTTCCTCTTGAATCACTATCTATTAAAAAAACTGCATCAAAATCCGTTGTGTAGTTTCAAAGATTTAAGCACACAAAGGGACATAGGGACAGAGAAAGCAACTTTGTTTTATACTATGTAATGATTGGGTGATTATTAAATGAGGCGCATTTGGGGATCTGAAAGGGAAAATAACGAGGAGAAATATGTATTTCTCTCTCTGGGTAAATAGTATTGGTTATGAATGGCGAAATTCAATGTGCTTCCTCAGTGTGTTACACAAACGTTACCAGTTACATGAACTACAAATTTCTATATTGTTAGAAAAACAGTCACATTGTAATTTAAAGAATTACTTAGAACATACCAGTACATTGGGTACTAACAAAGTAAATTTTCTTTATAAAGAATTATATATTTTGCAACGAATCTAATAAAAAGGCGTTATACGAATACAGTCTACTCATGACCAGAGCTAGCTAAGTTTCGTTTATTAACAAAATCTATCGACATCTATCCCTAAAAACCTCTCCCATCCCTTTAGTACATCTCACACACGCAAACAGAAATTACTAAGATGAGATATAGAAAATTACATCTTCAGCGGCCCAGTAGCTGCTACGTGGGACTTATAAACGTCCCTAACTATATACATTAACTGCGATCTAGGGTAGGCTGAACGTAATTTTCCTTTGCCCATAAAGGTTGAGGCAGAAAATAAAATAATATAGGTAGGTATAGATACAGAGGCTTTAGATACTTTAGATAATCATAAATATTTCAATAATTAATTTAATTGACTGAATAGTGACTTCTTTTGAGCCTTTGAGATTCACTAGAAAGCGGTCATAATTATAGGACATTACATACATATATTCACGCCACGCCAAGATAGGCAGAGTATCGATCGCCACCCGGAACGATAGAGACAAATCTCCCTTGCTTCACTCATACCTATTAACCTTCTCATTCATGCACTTCTAGTCTTCACGTTTCTTATAAGTAGCCTAGGAGATATCATCGTGTCGCCAAGGGTCTGTTCATCCCGAATAGATTAAGTTTTTTGAAGGGCTGGACGGACATAAAAATATAAGTATTTAGTCCTCATTAATCGATTCTTCTGAAATTGACTCAAAAATATTTATAAAAACATTAATATTCATTCTACAAACAGTGAAATGAAATGCTTTTATTCAACATAAAGATAATAAAATTACTTATTGAAAGTTAAAAAAACATTTCTACATGAAAGTCATTAAAATTAATAAATCTTAAAATTATTATTTAAACTCTTGGCATTTCGTAAAGGAAACTCCTGCAGAATAGAAATGCCAAGAGTAAATTGGATGCAGTCGCTATATTAACACCCAAAAACAATAAGGAAACCCTTGCATTTCTCTTCTAACGTCATCCAGAAAGACACTAAACGCTTTCCTAGTTTAGTCCCTAACCCGCAAAGGACAATAAAAGTACAAGTATTGGAAACCAAATATAAGTCACGACATTCCCACAGGACTGCTTAGTTATTCCACTCACATCCTTACGTTTGTTTACAAGTCCCTTTAACAACTTCGTGCCTGAGGAATAAGGATTAATAGGTAGGTTAATCAAAGTATAATAACATGCGTATACATTCACGCCCTTTAATCTCCCAGGGTGGACAAAAATATGGAGTTATAATATCTTCACTTTTTGAACTCTATATAGCTTCTAATATAGGGGTTGCGATGTCATGAATATATATGTACATAGAAGTATCAAAAAGCAACAAAAATTTTATAGTTTCAATTAAGTATACTACGCTCAATAAATTAATAAAATTCTAAAAATACAAAACAATATTCTAAACCATTCTAAATTCTTTTTATTAAAAACTATTATGTTTCAAGTCTTTCAAGAAGTAGTAAGCAATCTGTTACAAAAATAATAATCATGACAAGTCCTCTTATTAAATAATAACTTTAACAAACACCCAAATAGAATAATCTAACCAATCAAGTTGCTTAGAAATTAAAAGTGTACTTGAAAACTAAGTACAAGAATTCAAGTGGCCTAAAATTCCCATGGTGCCGAAAATAAACGATCATAAAATTCGGTTATAATACTCGATAAACTCATAAGTACGAAGGAATAGAAAACATGCCAGTCTATTATCGATAACGATCTTAAATAAGCAAAACTTAGTACTATAAGAAAAGAACAAAAAAATAGGGCGGTTTAAGGGTGAAAAAAGTGTATTGGTCATTATGTCATTTTTTTCAATCATATCCATCATGTTTTTTGTTTTGATTAGGGTCAGTATGAATTGGATTAGTCCTTGTTGTAGGGAAGAAAAAAATTGTTTTACATACGTACCAATCAATATAAATAATCAACTTTGGACCCCACATTACATGGCAGTAAGGTCTTATGGTAATTCACTTCTTTTTGTATCTTGAATACCAAAGTGATATTTGGTGAGTCTATCACCATTTGTAGATAATTATTAAGACATAAAACTTCATTTATTATTACAACTTTTTTTACCTATAAGACAATTTTAAAATTCTTGTTAGTTTTTGTTATCTGCTATATTACAAGTAGTACTTAATTAAGGAGTATTTATGATATAACAACAATATTATACATATTTTTTACTATTATTAATTTCATAATTATTGCTACTGTGTTAATTATGTAAGTAAATAAATAAATATTAATTGGTCGGCATCTACGATATATAAAACGTACTCAAAAACTATATAATTATCCATATTATCATTAATTCACTCGGTCCATTCACTATTTTCCATCCAGTAAACAATCCAAATAAAAAACAAGAACCAAACGCAAAGACTTACCATAACTTAGTTCAAAGCCATTCTTGTCACTCTGTGGTAATTCCACATTCCCTCTCTTTAAAGACTCACGATACCTCATTAAACGAGCTTAAAAAGATTTAAAAGTAATTGAGGAACATCAGGTAAAATGCCCCTAGACATCCTCGTAAAACAGTAACGAGGCTTTGTCTTAACGCGTCTTATGTGACAGTCGGAATGGGATTCTCGAATTGTGTAATGAGGAGATGTGTTGTGACATAGTTGTATAGACACTTTAGTCTTGAAACATGTTATAAGAATGTGATTATACAATAGGCTTAGAAATGCGATTTTGAGGTTTAATATGTTTTAATATTACACATAATATGGGTACATAACAGTCCCACTTTACACTTGTCATAACCCAACCTGATAAGTTGTAGATCGCATTGCCTTGATTATGTTTACTATACAATATTTCATATATTAAATATATTATAGATACGAGTACGATAGTATAGAAGATTGAGCTACGTTATTGAGCCTAAACTTATGAACTAAGACAGACAAAAAGATCATTATTGTAAGGTATATGTAAGAATAGATTCATTTTCGTAGTGCTTAAAGCTGAGGCAATATCTGCAATACATATAAAGTCTTGGCAACTCTAGAGTCATTGAGAACTTTATTAAAACGATAATTTCTCAACACAGCCACTAAGACGGTGACAAAAACAATGAAAATGAGCACCCGATATAAGCAGAGTTTGCAGAAGTCATTTCGGCAATCTTAAGGTGCTCATTATATTTTATGTTAGTACTCTCCGAGGTTTAATTTCGCATCTACAGTATGAAAAGTTAGTGCAGTTTTCAAGCGGTTTTTGATACGGATAGATAAGTGCTGAATTTGTAAAGTTTTTTTATATAAGACTTAAATAAAACGTGTACAAAACGACCAAGGGATTTTATAGAGTATTTTGAAGTGATAAGTGGGTTTTTATTACTATTTTATCTTTGACCGTAACTAAACAATTAGATAAAACCTGAATAAATACTTTACAAAAAGGCATGTTGTATCATATTTTTTCATAGTCCCAGACTTGTTTCTGTTAGTTTACTTAAAAGAAATGTCCCTAAGTGTCGTTTGTCTTATGTTTTACAGAAATCCCTCTTTTCCTACTAAATTTGACACTCGAATAAGTCAGTACCGGAAATAAATTAAGATTCTTCTCCCTAATTACTCGACGACAAATAGTCGGCTAGGAATTACCCCAAAATTTATTCCTTTAACAAAAATCCAAGCAGATCCTTTGTCAATGTTTTTAAAAAGAAACAAGTAGAAAAAGCCCATTAATCTTGACGTCACGACGTCGAAATGTTTCTTAGAGTCCCGAGGGGCAACCATTAGTTGTTTACCCTAAAATTAGGGTGACCATTCTTCTCCCTAATTAATATTCAGTTTGTTAGAAAACTATTCCTTTTGTAAATAATAGTTTGAGTTTAGAAGTGAACTAGTTAGAGATTTTATCTCAGGTAATAGAAACTTTAACTTATTGTTATCATAGAATTACGTAACCGATTTCCGTTCACAAAAATATTTTTTGTTTGGGCTTACAAATTTCACTAGCACTTTAATTGGTATACACATTTTTCTATTTATTAACGTCACTGTCATTAAATAGTATCTTGTTATGTCATATATATTAATCATACATCCTTAAAAAATCAGTCACAAGACTTAACATAGGTCAATTGATACAACATCAGCTTTTTAATAAATTCTTATACTATTTCTCAATGTTCTTTAAGTGTATACATAATAATATAAACGGATAAAGACCTAAAACTGTTATATAACTATAAATGTTTTTTCTGCATCTCATACTTGAATAAGCTGGTTACAGACAGATAAATCTCATGCTGGGTTTTTCATAGCAAGTAACAAGTACATACATATATCAACACGACAATAGTGCGGTTAAAAACTGCAACCACCCTAAGTTATTAAGAACGCACAGATTAATAATTGTCATTGCTATCACAGTTTATCTCTGAATTGTCAAGAAAATAAATTCATTCGTATTACTCTTTTATTTGTTGTCGAAATAATCAGTGTGAATTATGGCCGGCGATTTATAAGAGTCAATTAGGGAATATTTTCATTGTACGCAAGTTTTAAAGGGTTAGGATTCATTAATATGAATACAATCTTGTTTATGACTTCATATTATCTCACATATATTTAGACTGTTGTATTATTTTGGTGAAGCGTTTGTAGCTCGAGTGGCGAATGTAGTGGTAAAAGCTTTCAACGTTTCAATAATTACTGCTTTTACATGTTTTAACGCATTGCTTATATAGTTAGAGATAACACCATACTAAAACCTACCAATTCTTTGTAAAAAAGAATAATCTGCGCATGAGCATGGTGGCGACTGGAAGATGCTATAGCTGATTTAATAAAAATTGTGGGCGACTATATTTCACCACATATATACTTAATCACACGTCTATAGGCCACGACCATAATCTCTTGAAGGGGTTAGAAGGTTTTCGGGAACCTTTACTCGCGTTGACACAAAGATTTTCATGGACTTAAATATATACAGAAGTAACCGACATCAGGCTCTATAAAGCAGGCAGCTGAATACATCCTATCCAAGTACAAGACCAGCAAGGGACAATACCTATACGTATATTTCAAGGAGAAATTCCCCGAATAGTCTAAAACCATTCGCAAAACCATTACTCATAAACCCACGTGTTACCTTTCTATTTAGGGAAACAACACGAAAATGGCTTCCATATCCTAACAACCGTTTGACAGGAGTTTGACATTTCAATTTCTTATTCGCCCCCCGTGAAACGTCAAGTGACGTTTGACAGATATTGACGTGGCAGATTGTCTCTGGGTAGTGTTGTCGTAAGAATTCAAAGTATTTGTCAGTGACAATCAAGATGACATGTGCCCTTTGAAACTTTAATGGGTTTTAGCGATTTTGGATTTAGTTTTGTTTTTGGAAATTAGTCCATTTTCGACGAGGGTAAACTAAGTCTGTTTTTCGTGAAAAGAAATGAACTGTAAAACTATAACATTACCTTTTAAGGCACCTATGCCATAAGCATTCAAAGCAAGCCTATTTCATTTTCTATCCTGCTGTTACCAACGTAAATTCTCTCACATTAGCTCTTTAGGAACATAGCTAGTTTTTCTCAATGAGAAATAGGTACATCACTGAACTTAACTAAATGATAACATATGGGTGACCAAATAGGTTTTTATTATCAGTAAACAATCTAAGAGCTATGGAAAACCTAAATACATATCATATTATCTCTCATTCATACCTGTGACAAATGTCGAAGCAATTTTTCTCAAGACATAGTTGAGCTATGATATAAATTGCAACTATGGTGCTAGCAATTCAAGTGGTTATTACCAAAAATGGACTCTGAGAATGTGTGTTTTGAGCCTAAATTGGCATACAATGGCCTGACAAGGAACTTAGGTAGCCAATTATGTCCTAAACACGGCTTAGGAATTAGGCTAAATTATTTCGAACCTAATTTAGCATTTTGACTTAAGTAAAAGTTGTAGCATATTAGTATTATATCCTACAGTCATACAAGCGTTGAATACCCTAAAGTTTGTAAGTCATTTGCAGAAATAACTAGGTAATTAATCTAGGAAGCTTTCATTGCTACAAGCTTCAATAAACTTTATTTAATCAAATATTTTTATCAACACGCTGTGCGTATAAACATTCTTTAATTTTACTTTGCAAACACCAACTGGAGTGTTTTTGTAGCTACTAATAACTATTAAGCTTACCTAACACAAGTAACAATGATACATATATTGAAATATTATGGTTCCAAAAACCATCTTGATTAGAATATGTACTTGCATACTATTCAAGACAAGTCATTAAATTAAACTTACATCTGCAACAGTAGAATGAATGTAACGAAAGTTCTGCCGGAAGTTTTCTTTCTTCACTACTTCTGATAGGCAACAGTACGTATTATATGTTGAAAATGTCACAAAAGCCCCACGGCTATAGCATACCCAAATTACTATCTACCTCAACAGGGTATTACTGTTTAATGTTACAGTCTAGTGTCCCATATTTTATCTTAATAGCCGACCAATTTAGTCGCTCCGTCGCCATACAGTCTTATCTAGCTTTACGAGAATAATCTAGGTATTTACGTCATATCCTAAGACCTAAGCTAAGTCTTAAATTATATTTCTTATTGCTCACAGTCTTTTGTATGAATATGTACTTAAGTACCTATGTATAACTGCCCATTAAGTATGCGGAGATGTGTAAATGTTAATGAAGTGAAAACGAACGAGATAGTTGAAGATACGTGATCTCTGTCTACCACTCGACAATATAGTTCAATAAAAGTTACACTACATATAAAATCGTAACCACAATTCATTTGATTGAACAACAATCAAATTTAACTATCTATACCACACTTACACTGGCCTGAACACAATTTACTCAATCACCAATTTAATTACACACCCATTTATTTTATATTCATAGTTTAAGCAACACTCACAAACGAAATGACTGTTTAATCGCGGGCTAAATATACAGTTCAGTTTTAACACTAGTGTTTTGAATAAGTGTTGTGCTAGTTGAAACCTAGATTTAATGTTTCTATCTGCCTTGCATCATGTGAAGATTGTAATTGTATAAAGGGATGTATGAAAACAGATTATAAATAACATGGTAATATAACAAGTTCTTCTTATGTATAATAAATCTTATCATGTATCTATGTAACAAACAAAAGCTTCCGATTGAGAATAAAAATGGATAAATAAATCAAAACTAGTTTTAGTGATAGGGAACAATTTTAAGAGATATTTGGAATAGTTACCAATTTAACCTAAAATTATTGTTTCAAAAGCACTTTATATAATTGAAGATACTTAAAAGCTCTGTTGCCACACACAACATAGGAAGAAGAACAGCAGCTGGTTAGCATTCTTTTAACGTCCCAGACTAGCACAGAACAACAAATACGCCTTATAAGCAACTTGGCATACAAATATTGTCATTTTATAGGACTAAGCCAGTTCGTATATTATACACGTTAAATTGAATTGATCGCGTGTTTTTACTCAAAAAGGAAACTTGGCTTGTTGTGTTGTGGCGGAATCTCGGATCTACTAATATATGTGTAGAAAATATATGTAGTCTTTGCTTTACGACTATTTCCTGTTTAGAGAGTCTATCAAAGTCCTCATTCACAATACAAGGTGATAAAAGATATACATACGGATTTTTATTTATCACAATTTACTTGATTTTATCTTAATAGAATTTATATGAGGTTAAATGCTGGATAAATTTCTTCACCGAAACTAAAGCAACTGATTATCTGATATATTTTTTCATCCAGTCACTAAGCACGATCAGTTCTGCTTTACTTGGTCACAGACATAATTATATAAATAATTAGATGATATTTAATATCATATCTTATTCCCATATCTCTCATGCATCACTCACACCCAATAACCTTCTCATATATATGTTCTTCCCGCTACGTATTATGACTTGAGTTACAGATCGTGAAGTGTATGTTCTATACTAGTATAAAACATGCATATTTTCCTCCTCACTTTGAACCCTTTGAACGTTACGCCGTCTGTAGATCGAAGTGTCACGGATTGGTTATAACTTCATAGTTCTTTGAAATATGACAAGATTTGAGCAACAGAAACACTTTTGCCAAATAAAAAGCTGTTACCTATGAAAGGAATGCGGATGCCTCACAAACTTCATTCTTAATTACTTTTATAGGTAACTGGACGTCCGAGAGCATGAGTAGAATCAACCTGTGGCGCTTCATAAAATCCTTGACATTAAAGAACTTAGTTTTCTTTTTAACGTTTTCAAGTAAACATATTGTGTTAATGTTGCATATTCATTTTGCCACTCGGGTGTACGTTAAATATCGGGTTCATTGTACTCTGTTTACTACGCAGTATCTTTACGCTGTATACTAAGGGACACTCGCTAATCGGATATGGTAATAAAAGCTAACTAGTTGCCTATCTTACTGTAATATCGTAAGTAATTACAACGTAACAGTGTATTAAGAAACTAAAAATAAATGTACAGATCAAATTGGAGATATTTTAGGGTGAATAACAGAGGAGCATGTATGAAAAGGTTGTTGGGTGTGAGTGAAGTAAGAGAGATTTGTCAGGATCGTTCCAGGTGGCGATCGATAGTCTTTGCCTATCCGCTTAGGGACGTAGAGGCGTGACTATATGAATGTATGTAAAAAATATGATGTGCGATATGCTAGCAATCTGTCACTAATAATAATAATTCATATGAATACTAACATCTATAACTAAAACTTCAACAGCTATGTTAAAAATAATAAGTGATATAATTTGACGACCTCCGTGGCGCGATCGGTTAGACGCCTCAACGCTAATCGTGGGGTCCCGGGTTCGATTCCCGGTGGAGGCAGAGTTAAGAACTACGCTTTTCTACTGCTTTCCAGTCTGGTCGTTGATTATATATGCTATATATGTATTTATCTATATATAATATGTATACATTTCTTAAATATATGTTGACTAGTACCCTTAACACAAGTCTTAAATGTACTTACCGAGGGGCTAGTTCAATTGGTGTAATAATGTCCAAATCTTATTATTATTATTTATTAATTATATATCAGAGGCACTATCCATCCTAAACCTTAAACAAGGGTGTGAACATACGTCCATGAACAAAAAATCGAAACAAAACCTTTATGTAACCAACCTTTGTGGTTAAATCGAAGCGCGTGTTATATTTTTACCTCGGATAACGGTACTCAATCCTTTTCGGTGAAGAAATTGATTTAGTATGGACAAACAGGTTTCCATGGTGATTTGGGTTGTTTGTTGTGACGTCACGTTTGTTTTGGTCCTTACCCGTTTAACGGGAGATTAAGGAATGATTTTGATACAGTGATTAATGTAGTAGTATGTAACAATACGTACCTACTATATAATATACAGGTTGGCGCATTCAAATGTGTCATTTTACTTAGGAACCTAACATTACAATAAAATTAGGTTAGATAGTATACAATTCAGTATTTTTGTTATGCATTTTAATATTATTTGATGTTCGTTTAAACATTAGCCGATTTTACATATCATTTAACCTAATTGTATAGTTATGTTTTTAATGAGACAATCAATTCAATTCATAATGTTGCTATAAATTCCATAGAGAAAATTGTCAGTACCAACTAGTAGAAACGTAACTTTAATATAACACAACAACATTATAACAAACTGATATAAAAACATCTATGTTGCGTATTGAAAAGGTGAATTACGTGATAGGACATACATTGTAAGGATTAAATAGTCACCGAAGACAGTACCCACTTTCCTTTAGTCCCTTCTTACATAATATTTACTTGTTGAAGCCATAACGAACTTAGTGTACAATGGGTTAACGATCTGTGTATAGTCCAGATATTTTTTTTTAATATTCGGGTATCAAATTAAGTTTATGTAGGTATCACCCCAATAAGACATTGAAAAATTTGACGTTAGAAGTACATATAGCCGCCGAGTGTGTATAAGGTGATGTATGAGTGTCAATGAAGTGAATGTGGGGTCTGTCAGGATCGGAACAAATGGGGATCCGTGATCTCTGTCTACCTCTACAGTGAATCAGGCGTGATGTATGTATGTATATTAATAGATGAACGGGAAAACTTAGGATACGGGTAGGTTTTTGTTTTTCCTTCAATGAAATGCATACTTATCACAATATGGAACTAAACTTTTAAATGTACTTACTAAAGGGCTAGTTCAATGGGTGTTAAGATATCAAATTTTAGATTTATGTTTTAGTAATGGTAGATTTCCATTTAAAATAAAAAATATTCTTCCGTTTTTCATTTAAAATTCTAGGAACATAACTTTTTTATACCTCAATTTTATTTCTGCTTGTGCAGCAGAAAAATGGCTGAGGTATCACGATTTTCCAGAACTAAAAATAGCAATATCTTCTGGACGAAAAATGTTTGAGACGAAAAATCTAGACAGTTACGGTTTTATACAATCACGTCTGCACAATCCACAGGTTTTGGGAAACTTTATAACTTATATTTATAAATAATATACTTATATTTATAATAAGATCTCTACCAAACCCTTACTTACCCCTAGAAAATGATGTACCTATGCATTGATATGAGACATAACCTAACTATACCTAACCTAACGAAATATCGACATTAAAGTAGCAAAAATCTCTACTAAACCCATAAAATGGTGTACCTTTATATCCGATTTCAAACGAAAGCCAACCAACTAAAAGTTAACATTAGAGTATTAACAAAATATGTATAAAACTCGATTTACAACTTAAAAACAAAATCATAAAAAGCAAATACTTCGTAATTATCATAAAACCTTACTCATACATACATATATTCACGCCTCTGCGTCCCTAACGAGATAGGCAGAGACTATCGATCGCCACCTGGAATGATCCGGACGAATCTCTCTTGCTTCACTCACACCCACTAACCTTCTCATACATGATACCTGTCGAATTACGACTTAAAAACAAAATCATAAAAACCATACACCCCATATTAATCACAAAACCTTTTCTATACATTACTGTAAACAAGTCCAGAACAATATCTATACTTTTAAAGCACATGTATTAAGCGAGTTACATGAACAAACACATTTGATCCCATAGGCTCTAGAAACAATTGGGCAAACAGAAGCATTCCCATGGGAGGTTCGCGTACCCATGCCAAACGCACGCTAATGGGTTAATGTAGAACCTCCAGTGAGAGCATATTGGCGAATCACGATCTCTTAGGTGACTGCTTTACTTACATCATATACATTACTAGCGACCCGCTCGGCTTTGCACGGGTATAAAATACATAGCCTAATCCACTATTTAATGGATGTTATTATATATATAAACCTTCCTCTTGAATCACTCTATCTATTAAAAAAACCGCATCAAAATCCGTTGCGTAGTTTCAAAGATTTAAGCACAAATGGACATAGGGACAGAGAAAGCGACTTTGTTTTATACTATGTAGTTATATACATATTCTACGTGCATTATATTCGAAGCATATGTACAACTATTAGAAGCATAGGTTTATCATTATTATCAGGGTTATTGTGGTGGATAGGGATAAGTAATTATACATTTAAATGTAGTATTTTATTCAAATTCCCTAAGTTGCCTCCTACAACATGCCGAAAAGAACGGCAGCTAGTTAACATGTATTCATTCTTACACATAAACATACGCTTCACAACTTGTGTACACACACACCCATTTTTATTGTGGCGGAGTGGTTAAAAGCTTGAGTGCCCATCTTCGAAATTTCGAAGGCAGATTAGGTATGGGTCTTTCGAACCGCGTGACACTAGATAGACAGCGCCTAACGTCATAGTTAGTGAACCGTATCGGCGTATATAGGCACTGGATATATTACTATTTGGTATGGTATGGTATACTACTGGTATATTATTATATTAAATTAAAAGTAGTGTGATAGGGGAAGGTTGCGGTTTGAAAGAAGATGTAGTGACCAAGATTGAAAAGGGCATGCTCCGATGGTTTGGACATGTTATGCGGATGAATGATAGCAGATTGACAAAAGGAATATATATGAGTGAAGATGAAGGGCGGTTACGTAGGGCCCGGCCCAATAAAAGATATGACAGTCAGATAGACGCTATATTGAAAAAGGGTGACGCTAGGAGTATCTATAACCGCCGAGTGTGTATGAGAAAATGTATGAGTGTCGATGAAGCGAAAGTGGTCTGTGAGGATCGGGACAAATGGGGATTCGTGATCTCTGCCTACACCTCTACAGGGAGCAGGCTTGATGTGTATGTATGTATTATATTCTTTCTAAAAAATACACGAATAGATCGTACGCTTAAAGATGTCTTAGGTTCATATGTAAGCAATTCCCGAACGGGGCTACAGTACTAAAATATCCACTAATGTTCCGTCCCTTGACATGGGCAAATTAAATATGATTTATTGTTTTACTTGCTCCTTATTTCTGCAGCGGTACTTGGATATATTATTATGTAGTTAAGTCCTTTGCTAATATGGGACGTTGTAAGAATGCTAAGTAGTTGCCGTTCTTCCCGGTATGTCGAAGGAGGCGACTAAGGGACTAGGTGTAAAATGATCTATGAGTGAATATGGTTTGTCAGGTTCAAGAGAGATGGGGATCCGTGATCTCTGCCTATTCCTCTACAGAGAATCGGGCGTGATTTATATATTTGTATGTAATATAATCAAATCGGGTGCTGCCAGAGGACCAGTGATGCAGCCTAGCTACATTGTATACTGAGGCAGCACCTTTTCACTGCATCAATGGTTTATATTATTTATTTTCTTTAAGTTTGTGTTTTTGTAGTGAAAAAAGTGTTTTCTTTCTTTCTATAATATGTCATATGTAATCCATTTATAAGTTCGTGAACCCAACATTCACTTACAATAGAAACTTAAGGTGTGCCGATCCCGGTATTTAATAAAACATATAAATGGTGATATATCGGAAACATTAAAGTCATCAATCACTTTTTAAAAACTTAAATAATTCACTTAGTATTATCGGGATAGTAATTTGTATAACGTTGAATTTTTTATATTATCTTACACGTCCTTTAATCTTATTTGGTGTAGACATAACCACGATAATATCTCCTGTGTCTTTTTTAGCATAATCATTAGGAAAATTGCTGACAAATTGCTAGCCCAACACCCAATAAACTCCATTATCCCTAGTCCCTTCGCCTCCTACGACATGCCGGGAAGAACGGCAGCTAGTTAGCTTCTTTTTACGTCCTAGACTAGAACAGAAATTATACTTTATACAATGTTCCCTACATTCTAAAGCTATGTTATATCTTGGTCTATTTTGGGTCCCAACAATAATAAACTGACTATTACCCATTAGCCCTCAAGCCATCTTAAACTCGAATGACTGTGTGTTTTAACAATGTAACACACTTAGTGGAGGAAAGTTGTAATTTGTTTTATAAGGCTGTAATGAGCATGTTGTGTGTATGGTAGGCATTAGGTTCGTATTGATATAGATAATAGAAATGTGTTTTGTATGAAGAGATATAGAGACATTCAAATCTTAAGAAAAACTAAACTATACAATAATAAAACTAACTGACAGATCAATACGAAATTATGTATTAAATTATTACAATTATAATATTTTTGCACTCACTATTAACAAAAAATATACTATTTATATAGGACATCACTGAAGCTTCAAAAATAAAGTTACAAGGCCTCACTTTATTATAAATTTTTATTACTTCATATTGAGAGTAAAGACTTTAAGAAGTAATTGGAACGCTTTAATCCCAGTATTCATGTAGAAACTTAAAACAGCCTCGATTCTTAACCTCGATGTACAAAAGAAGTTTTCGATTAAAACTCTATGTATTTGTGTACAACATTGAATTAAATTAAATTAGTCTGTGCTTACTAAACATACTACCTATTAAACATTAATCACATTTCCAATCCCAAAATAAACCCTTTCACTCCGTAGTAAAACCCAAACATACAATCTTCATCAATTTACTTATCCAAGTCAACACGTGTGCTGTAGAAAACTTATTGTTTACAAAAAAAAAAAAGATCGAGAAAGATCACGTGACCACATCGTGTTATTCCGTCATTATAACTGGGGCCCAAGTCTAGTAATGCGTTTCAGCACAAACGCAGTTCAATATCAGATCAGTAATAGTGTGAAGTTGGTAGTGAATGACCGAAAGTGTCAAAATTCACTATTGAAATCTGCAAAAGTGTCAAAATTCGCTTTTAAATGGCGTAATTTGTCACTTTTGGTCGTCCACTACCAACTTCTTACTATTACTGATCTGATATTGAACTGCGTTTGTGCTGAAATGCATTAGTAGACTTAGCCCCAGTTATAATGAAGATAACTTCACATTATTATTGATTTGATATTTAACTGATATTTTGAAAAAAGCATTAGTGGACTAAGGCCCCGATCTAATTTCTCGAAATCCAAAAGTAAAAAACACAATGGGATTGTCAATTTGCTTCCTTTGAAAGTGTTTTTGTCAAGGATTAGATAAGTTTTCTGCTCAGTCAAGAAGAAATGTTTTTTTCGACGAAATAAGGTGCACTCCATTGGATCTTTTGTGAGATTGAAATTAAAAAAAAGATGTGAAATTTACATTGAATTTTTATAATTTTATTTTGCAATACGTTACAAAGTTTTAATATTTATATCCATTACTGCAAGTTTGTATAAGGTATTCGAATACAACCTTAAAATTTTGGTAAAATATAAAAATCGAGTTTTAATTTTAAATTAAATGAAGCTGTAAAGTGGTATAAGTGTCATATGGTGAATATCGTATGAACTTTTATATCTTTACTAGTTTTTGAAATGTTTGTGGATTATTTAAGATTATCGAATAAAAAAGCTATATTGTTACAAAAACAATACGCCAGCTTTACATAAATCTTATTCGAGCACGTTTTGCCCTTTTTCTAGGCCCTTGAACCACAAATCACCAAATGACATTAATCCCTAATTCAGGCCGTATAAAATATTATCTCTACAGCCAAACAATATCCCGATTTTATAATAGTACACTAATATCCTGAGCTTTCGAACTTGCATCGAATCAAATTGGTATACGACAATCACTGTAATTATGTACGAAAAGATCTTATCTTTACCCTGGAGCACGTAAAAATAAACCCAAACGCAACGTGATAGAGTTTTTATTCAATCACCGACGGGATCAGCTTAAGACATTACTGAACCGGGATGACAAGAGGTCGTTGGTACGGCAGGGAAACTAAAGCACAGGTGTCCAACGTTGAAGCCAGGTGAAAGAGATAGCCATTAGGAAAGGCCAGAGGCTAGAGAGGGACGCGACGAAAATAAACGTTGAACTTAAGTTGAACCTTTTTTTTCTCTATTTGCTCGCTTGCGCTTGTGTTAGTGGAGGTTTTTTTTCTTTTTCTCGCTCACTCGCTGTTCCTTTTTACTGAACCTTTTTGGATTATGCTTTTTTGCTCGTAACTCTACTCTAGTATGTATTTGGGTGTAGGTTTAATTGGGTGCTCTTTTATTATTATTACCAATTTCGATCGGTTGCGTGCGTGTGCGCAGGATGGCTGTTTTTGTCCAAACCTGTTATTATTGCGTTCTGTTTCCTTATTTGGGTTTTTAAATGCAATAAGTTTTTTTTTTTAAACAAAACTCTGATTGCCGTCTCATTGATGATAAATGACTACCTATTACAAAACAGTGTTCCTAAATACAGACTCATTTTTAACAATAGTCCTTAAAAAATATGTTGAGCTTAAAATAATAATACATATTTCACATTCACTATGCGCAATAAAATTATTTATTATATCAATAAGCTAGGATACAACCGCGCAATAGTTATTTTTACCAATGAACTTACAATAATACTTATTCTTACCAAATAGTCTAACTCATCCACCTCATAATTAAAGCTCTTTTTAAAGCATATCGAATGCATGACTATTACCTCCTGACATCTCAGTGTACCAATGTAGCAATTGTTGAATCTAATTCAACTTAATAAGTGTTGCTAGAAAGTTTTACAAAAACTGGACATGACTTGGATTCAATTACTTTTTTAACGAAACAGGTGAAATTTTATTGTGAAGGAACGTATATAGGTATGTATAATTAAAGATACGTAACAGGGTTTTCAATGTTAAAGATTCTGTATAACCAATTGTGTAACTAAAAACTACCTGTCGATCTCTGTTGACCTATACCTATTTAGGCAAAAGATTAATCTGACTATTTGAATTGTTTTCCTAACTGTAATTAGGCTGATATTTGTATGGATCAACCATATAGTTACATACATACATATTGAACTATTACTCGATTGAACAATATACAATAATTATTTTGGTACTTTTTATCAGCTTTTGTATTTACCGTTACCATGGCAACAGGTAATCCCAAAAGTACAAAAACCCTCTTTTTTATTGCAAAAAAATCAAAACTAGGGTAACAAAGTATTGTTAGCACCACCTGTTTCTTTTGATACACCTATTTATTCGACTAAAGGGTCTTTTTAATGAGACGTGTTTTGCAATCTCCTATTTAGGTTAGAAAAAATAGTTTTTCATAAAAAACATTGTAGCATTTTTGCGTTTATTGTAGCTACCTAGGGTAGAATTTTTGCGTTTATCGGAAACTTGTGTATGTTTTGTTAGGAACAATGCCGCCTTCATGGATATTATCTAGGCAGGTTACATACCAGATAACTACAATAAAAATTCAAAACAATGGTTAATTTTTAGAATTTATACGTTCTATTAAATTTGATTAGTCAATTCATTTAAAATAATCAAATAATCTCAGAGTATGTGTGTAGCGATCTGTCGAGACATAATGACCAGAAAATATGATTCGATAATACCTATTCCATGTCGGAAATTAATTATCTTAGCCTGCCTAGGTGCGTTCACTAATAATTTTTTTTTTATTTAAAACGTACGCTTACACTTAGCTATCGACAAATGAGTGGAACAAAAAGTGGAAAGTGTACAAAAAGGCTTTAATTTATGCCACGATAATGCTGTATCTCGAAAAATAAAATATTATCTCAATGTGAGAGTTTTTGGGTCACAGTGTGATGGGGTTGGTGTGTTTTTGTTGTTGTCGATATCGATAATAAAATTATTGTTTGCATAAATAATACGTGTAAGATTTATTTCGTATACTTTGAGATTGTTTGTATTAAAAGTATACGTATATATCATTTCAAATTACTAATTACTAATTACTTTGAGACTATTCATGTTTTGAAAGTTTAAAAGACCGTGTCCATAAAATGATGATTATGATGTCCGTACTCTCAATTTTTAAGCGACTTGTTCTATCAGTTAACAGTAAATTCATGTAACACTGTATATTCTCAACTATTGTACTTTATTGTTTCTGACTTAATATCACATTTTAAGCAAGTTTTACTCACCACCCATCGTGTATTATTAAAATATTATTAAATAATTAAATTTCATTTTCTTTAATTTATAAAACCATCGACACTCTTTCCCAGCGCCTCACAACTGCCCCATCCCTCGCCCGGTGCCCGGTAGCTCGCATCCGCGCCCACGCCGAATCTCTCGCTGTCAGACGTCACAAATCACGACATAGAGTACCCGCCACATAAGGTGGCAGTAGCCAAACTTGGAACTAAATTTGACGTTTCCGCCATTGCGTGTTATTTTGTATGAAAGGTAAATTTAGTATTACCAGCGTTGTGTTTTTTGCCCACTCTTTGTAATTTTTATGTTTGTTAAGGGTGATTATAATAAATTGATTTCCGGAGTTTCTTGTTAGTTCTTCTCCAAGCTAGGGTCTCCGCTGATCTAACCTCGGTAAAAAATATGTAAAGACAATGCTCAGTGCCATGTTTGAAATAATAGTTTTAAGAGATTCGCGATTTATACTCATGATATAAGATATAAGGGTGTGTATAAGATTGATTGCAGCTGTGGGAAATCCTACGTCGAACACACTAAACGGTCTATTGCGGACAGAGTGAAGGAACACATAATATATGTAATATATAATAAGAAGGATAAGTCCCGTTAATTATTAATCATGTTTGAAATAGTTTAATAAACATATTTTGACTTTGATATATTAATTTGTTTTATTTGAGTTTATAGCTCTGCAACCAAAGACCGTTACAAATGAAACCTATAATGTATCGAGCCGTATGGCACAGTGAGTGCTAGTTTTGGCGTGTTTACTGGTAACACTGAATTACGCGACTGTGGCGACGCCTCCAACTGCCACCTTATGTGGCGGGATCTCTAGACCTCTTTTTCAATCTTTATGCCCGCCATAAAGAACCCGAAAATCGAGCATAGGCCCAACTCGATACGGGCATAATAATAAAATTTTGTGGTCTCGAAACAAAAACAAGGATCGGAATAAAAAGTCGGAGATGCTACCGGATTTGACAGGTCGCTTTTGACAATTATTGCTGAGCTTTGTCTGTGGTTTGTGGTCGGGAGTAATGTCTTCTCTGAGTGCTTACTTGTAGAAGATTTTTGCAGTCTTTATTTCATGTTTTGCCCAGTTTGAAATTCCAGCGTGGCTGGATTTAACACAAATAAAAGTTTTCATTTGTACACTGATTATTAAAAGCAGAAACTACTCATATCATTTTATATTAATAAATACATGTATAATGTAAAACTACATGTATTAACCCGACGAAAAATAAGCAACCTTTCTTCTTACGTTATGATGAATACAAAGTACTTTAACAAGTTGGTTTTTGTACATTAAAATATATCAGAGTTTTTTTCTTACGACGATTCTTACGACTATACATTATATAATATGTATATTTAAAACAGCCATCAACCTATAATCGACGCAAAAACTTCATTTAAAAGTTTCATACACCATCACCATCTAATAATCTGGCTGTATGTATAAATGCACACGTGCGACAGTTTTGTCACCGTCCAACAAAAAAAAAGTTGACAAAAACTTCAAATGAAAAAAACAACAGACTCTCAATCATCTATCATCGAGACAATAGAGATCGCGCCACATACGGTGGCAGTTGGAGGCGTCGCCACAGTCGCGTAATTCAGTGTTACCAGTAAACACGCCAAAACTAGCACTCACTGTGCCATACGGCTCGATACATTATAGGTTTCATTTGTAACGGTCTTTGGTTGCAGAGCTATAAACTCAAATAAAACAAATTAATATATCAAAGTCAAAATATGTTTATTAAACTATTTCAAACATGATTAATAATTAACGGGACTTATCCTTCTTATTATATATTACATATATTATGTGTTCCTTCACTCTGTCCGCAATAGACCGTTTAGTCTGTTCGACATAGGATTTCCCACAGCTGCAATCAATCTTATACACACCCTTATATCTTATATCATGAGTATAAATCGCGAATCTCTTAAAACTATTATTTCAAACATGGCACTGAGCATTGTCTTTACATATTTTTTACCGAGGTTAGATCAGCGGAGACCCTAGCTTGGAGAAGAACTAACAAGAAACTCCGGAAATCAATTTATTATAATCACCCTTAACAAACATAAAAATTACAAAGAGTGGGCAAAAAACACAACGCTGGTAATACTAAATTTACTTTTCATACAAAATAACACGCAATGGCGGAAACGTCAAATTTAGTTCCAAGTTTGGCTACTGCCACCGTATGTGGCGGGTACTCTAGAATTTTGACACGACCGCCATTAGAAAAGGCGCGTAATGCAGTGGCAGACATTTTAAAACAAAAACCGGTAAGTCTGGCTTACACTCACGATTATTTACGAGATTGTGTAAGTGGCAGACGCTCGTAGAAAGTGGATTGAACTGAAATTGTTCCAACAGTTGAGGCGTGTTAAAGGTTAACAAATGTCAACAATGGGATACGCAGTAGATTCGTGTTAATGCTATGTCTATTTAATTATAGTATTAGATTAACATACGTGTTAAATTGTTAAAGAAGAAGGTCGAAAGATTTGTATTTGATATGCTTTCGTTACTTACATAATTGTTGGAGGCTATCAGATCAAAATCTAGATAGATAAAAGATCTTTTTGTTATATAAATCCTATAATAGAGGCAAAATTTAATAAATTTGAGGAAAGAGGTTTCTTTAAACTCTTTTTAGTCTTATTCTTAAGTCATCTCTTCCAATTTGGTGAAGATAATATCTGATTATTATTCTAATTTATAATTTTGAATATCATTTAGATAATGTTGCATTTTATTACTTTAATTAACATTCATACACTTAGCTATCACTTTTTCTGTATAGCCAATATCTTACAGTGATTTTTCTAATAATAATTTCAGTAAATACTCTACCACATTTTACATTTATTTACCAAAAAAAACCTGAACAGACGCGAAACCTTATTCAAATTCATGTGACAGAAACTGTCATTTGTTATTCATACTCAGACTCCATGGAGGTACGATAATTAATAAGTTTGAGGTTTGAAGGGTATTTGCATACAATGAGGTTAGGCTGTTGTCGATGGCCGGTGTACATATAGGTGCCTATATGTATGTATAGGAATATACTAAGTATTTACCGTTAGAATATAGATACAAAGAAATCAAATAGAAACTTATTTCATCAAATCAATCAGCCTATGACAGTCCACTGCTGGACGTAGGCCTCCCCAAGGTAACGCCACAAAACACGAATGAAACTTATTTAATTTGTTTTTAATGAGGTATATATTGTACATATTTACTATTAACCTATATATTTTTTAGAAGTAAATTTCGAAAGGAGCTTTGATTTTTTGATATTCTGACCATTTTTTGGAGAATATACAGACTCCTATTTAAAATATATCTTACCTACCTAGCCTATCACCTATAGCATAGGGCAAGTGAAACGTAGGCTTAATTCAAAAATTTCGGAGATTAGCGCCCAAGCCTCTGACTACCCCAACTCAAAAGGCAAAGGAATATGTATACATGAGTCGTGAAGAGTATGTTTATATACATCGTACACTAAAGTTACAATTTCACTCACTTCACGATTATTTTTATGAGGCAGACATTTTAATCATGCCTTTCCTTCAATATCAGTATCTCTCATTATAACATTAAACGATCACAGCTACTAATACTATAATAGGATGATTTACGAATCATCCAACGCTATCATTACCCTTCTTTTTGCTCCTAACCCATAAAGATCCCGTACTCAACTTAATAGACTTTACCACTGTTATATTATAATTTGAAAGGTACATATCAAAGCTTCACTATTACCCCTATCAAATAATTACGAGCCATTACACTTAATTGTTTGACCATTACTTAAAATCTCCGTAGAAGTCGAGTGAGACGTAGGGTTAACCAAGGATATTATTAACTTCTGTCTTGCCTTAAAAAGTTGATTAATTACACCCATAGCCTTTTTTAAGGCTTCTAAATGTGGGTGGTTGAAATATACCAAAGCGGTCATAGTACCAATGTAGTATCTTACAATGAGGAGATTTGTAATTATAGAAGTAAATTTTAAATACATTTTACTTTTGTATCTTTTATATCTCATATTAATACATTTAAATATTTGAAGGTATAACTGTGATTTCAATTGTTGCTCTTAGTATTGTAATTATTCTATCAAACACACCCTCTCATATTCACTCACGTTTTACTCATAGAGAGGACTTTCACACATCCTTGACCATTTGTTTATCAACTTAGTTGTCTAGGATGTAAGAGAACTGTGTCCTGAAATACAGGTTTGAAAAAATCTAATTCTGGAGCAAAAGTAAAATGTATTTTAGAGCTAAGTTTTTTCAATGAAGATTTATTATTCTTATTCTAGTATATCTATTATTATTTAGGTTTGAAAATTAAACACTCATATCCTTTAAACCATATTGTGCCAGATGATTAAAGTTATTTATTTTTATTCCTTTTGTTCTGGAAGAGTAATATCTCTTCGTTCGACTTTGGTAAGATAATGAGGGCTGTGACTGACTGTTATAACTTTAGGGTATCCGTGGTCTGAATATATGTTAAAAAAGAATATTAATAATAAAATATTATTATTAAAAGAATATAATTATCAAAATTCTCTTACTCATTCCAAAATGCATATTAATTACATACACTAATATCATGCATCCAGGAAGTAGTATCATATAATCACAGTAAACCTTAAGTTATTAAATATGGGTAATTTTTTTTTTATCAGCGTATCAATATTTTTGTGTTTATTGTACCAAACCGGCTAGATATTCCCATTGTATCTCGGACCAATTTGATATGCAAATACATCTTACTCAAATAATAACAAGTTGCGTATGCATCACCGAATCCTTTCGGTTACACACAAAACATTCATCAAAAATTACTCTCACCATGTAACTTAATATTTTGACAATTTCTCAACGCGTCAACCTGATCCTTTCACTGCATCCCCTTGAATAAAGTCATCATTAGTTATCTCCTTACAGCTTCCAATAACCGTTGCATATTCCGATTCTCACGTCAATACTCCATCTAACGTGACATCGTAATTTGACCAAACATTATCCCCTATTATATCGTTGGCCCATCCCTTTCTTTGATGATGAGTCGACACAATGTCTCAAGTCTTCATCGAGTCCGTGATTAATCGATTGTTGCATTCGTGGACATCCAGTTTTGAGGATTTTGAATTCTCATGACCTGTAGGTCGGCCACCGTTTGTTGTGATCCCGCCTGGTCAGTTTCTTTGTTAATTGTTTCTTGCCCTTTAAGTGTTTTATTTCTATGAATTCGGTTAGTTTTAATTGTGTTCTCTTGATACTATCGCGCTTTGTGGGGTATAAAAGCTTATGTTTTGATGAGAAATGAAGGTTTTGGTGTTGCAGCAGATCGGTGATAAAATTCTTTGTACGACATTTAAAATTTAATGTTCTATGTTTAAGTTCTTTTAAGAAACTGAACTTGCTTGATGAAGTTATAAGATTGTATCGTTTTAAGTACAGTAAATGTATCAAAAATAATGTTTGTAATTTCATCTGCTGGGATGTTGCTTAGTCTTAATCTATTACATCTGTGAAGATACTTTTGAGAACTACTGTGTCTTTATCTATATTACCTTTCTTAAAATTCTATTTGTTTTCTTTACCTACGTCACTATAGTTGTGCGTAAATCGTACATAAATAACAATGCTCAAGAATTTACGCATGGAATTTAATTGTCATATTAAATTATAACAAATAGCTATCATTAATACGAACACCTAGTTGATTCTATTCTCTATAAGGCCTACAAATATTTATGTATAGAGCATAATTATCTGACTTAGGGGTAGCACGCATCAAATAATCAACAACTATAGGAATAAGACATACAAAAAACTGTTTATTTTACCTGACTGATCCATTTTTTTTTTATGAAATCACAAAGCGTTTTTTGTTAAAGCACGCAATTTTGGGAATATCACAAATCGGGTTTCACAGGGTCGCGTATCAGGGTTTACCGAGTAAATAGATGTAAAAAGAAAAAAAACGTAAAAAAGCACATATCGGTTTTTGAATGCGCACAGACGATATATTGATTTAGATTTACATGTTTTATACCGCAATATGAACACTATAAAACCACCACAAATAACAGTACTTGCCACACTCGAACGGTTTCTTACAACCGGTTTCCGAATAATCAAAGGATTATTGAGGTTCAGAGATTTCCTAATTCTATCAGACGTATCATTCAGATTTGTCTGAAGTACAAAAGGCGTTCTTTAATCTAATTATGTATCTATGACGAGCCATAAAAACCTGTTGCTTTTGTGATAATAAGCTGCTTATATATTATTGTGCGGTTTGTATTCTGTTTGTGTAACTTTTATTGTTGGTAACTATGTGGTCAAATGGTTATTAATATAGTCCTATTCTTTATCAAAATTATTTAATATTTTTGTATGAGATTATGGTTTGCTAACTGGTTTGTAGTTAGCTGTTTATTGTAACGAATATTCTGTTATAGGGAAATAATTAAGTGATTGAAAAAACTAGTTTGAAGTGTTAAAATATTTGGTGGTATCATTTTTAAGAATTATTGTTCTTTGATATGGACCTATCGTATGTTAGTAAAATACCATCTTACCTATTTTTATATACCATTTTGCGCCATATCTAGTGGTTTGGTGTGACATTGTGTCCATGTACTTGCTAATTTTTTTACTAACATAAGTATCTACTAGCAAATTGAGTCCTGGTTACTTAAATAAATATATATTTTATTAGTATATTCCGTTAGTATAGGTATATTTTTGGAACAAAGGACTTAATTCGCATGGTCATAATATCTTGAGACATAAAACGACTTGCTTCTTACTCAATTCAGAGACTTAATATTGCTATAACACTTAAAGAAAATCAATTTTCTTTTCATTGTCTCTTATCTCTAGATTCACATTATTTAGTACCGTAACTGTACTGTAATGATTATATCATTAGGAATCTAATCAAAGATTATTATCCTCGGTTCATCACGCATTTATTGCTTTAATAATATATATTACTGTGCTTTCCAACTATTTAAAGAAAATCTAGGAGGTTTATCGTTCCTTAAACTTCTATTCGTTTTATGAAACTATTAATAAATTAATTTATCCATATAGATATACGTCCTTTAATCCCTTTTGCGGTGGACAGAACCTTAGATACATGAAAATATCTCTTTGGTCACCAATTAGTATGAATATTGGGGTTTCGATGTCATATGGAACTTTGGTGACAGGTTTCTAGCCTATCGCACAATAAATACCATTTACTCCTAGTTCCTTAGTCGCCTCCTTCGACATGCCGGGAAGAACGGCAGCTAGTTAACTTTTTTACGTCCCAACTAGCACGGGATTGAACTATTCAAACAAGACAGTTAATCCTCGCAAAAGATTCAGTAAAATAAAGAATATCCGAATTACAAATTGGTTAAATATAGAATATCCAAATTAACATTTATGAAAACGCCTAAGCAAACCTGTGTTCCTAGTATAAGCAAAACCTAGGTATTAGCCATGCAAGTAGTCTAGCTACCTGTAGATGAAGACAGTTAGGGTGACCTAAACTAAACCTAACCTGGGGCTTCGAACATTTAATTGCGGGCCCCTTGGAGACATGCGTAGAACGAAATTGTAGATTGCACAACCTTAGATTATCTCTGGTAAACACGGTTTGTCCACACGTGTTAAGTTGGTTGTTTAGTGAAGATTAAGTCGACTTAAAGTTTTAATTTTATTAATATCTTGAAGGAAATTAAATTTAAAGACGTAAATTAATATGCATGTATGTACTAGTAAAAAATATATTTATTATTACAAAATAAGATTCAAAACAAGAGTTAGGTAAATTAATATAAATATATACAATAAATGATGTTTGATTTTTTCTAATGTAGACCGAAGTAGCATATTATTTTCGTTTTAGTCTGCCACAGGATCAGTAAGTAAAAAGTATCTTTCAAGTATCTTTAATTTAAAGATGTACAGTCCAAATCTATATTTATAGTTCTATCCAGAGGTACATGCAAACCCTTTAATCTCTATAGGTCTTTTTTTATAGGTTTATAGGTCTTTTTCTTCAGCATATACAATATTATGTCGCTTATGTTTCGATATTTCAACTGCAAAATTATAATTTATAATTGTGCCTATTTTGTGATTCGTAATTTTTAATAAGCCCAAAACCTTCACATTTTCTATATATATTTATTACTTTACAGCTTTACTTCGACTTCATAGCAAAGTGATTTACAATCGTGGTGCGTATACTCTATTTTTGCACTACAGACAACTTACTCATTTACTAAATCATAGTAAACGCACCACCGTCTTCCTCTAAAGATAACTTTAGAACAAAATGTCGACTCGACTGGTTGTAAATAATCATTAGTACTTGAAATCACCAGCGTATTAGCAAATTAAGATACCGTACTCTGTAATTGATGGGCTAGCAAGTACTTACACGTTTTACGACCCTTAACTATGTGTATATCTTCGCGATCGTAACCTTCAAGTAACGGTTTGGTAAAGGATTACGTAAATACATATATTCACGCCTTTATGTCCATAACATAGGCAGAGACTATTGATCGTTATTTGGAACAATCCTGACAAATCTCTCTTACTTCACTCATACCTTAAGGGTATGAAATAAGAAGTTAGTTTATATGAATAATTGATTATATTTTAATATACTAATTTCTGTATGAGCTTGATAAAAGTTTATATAATTGGGGTTATAAAAGCCTTAATCAAAGTGCTTAGGAGTTACTGATCCTTTTTCCAATCCATTTGATACAAAGTTTTGAAGGAATTACTTATCATTTGTATTAACATTTTGATGATTCATGAAAACAATAGACTTTGGGCAGAATTCACCAAGACTGGTCATTAAACATGATTTGATGCCATTTCAATTTATAGTCTCCTCTAATTAGTAGTTGAACAATAACAGAGTATAAATTGGGAGCCTTGAAGAAGTAGTAAGACACAGTAATTCTAATTCCTGACTTTTGAAATTATACATTTTCAATCTTAATTACATATGTAGCTTAATCTAGTGTCTTAAAAAGCTCGAACAGAAAATATTGCATACAGCTAATGTCCTTATAAATTAAATACAGCTTTATATCTCCTAAAGTTTTCCTAACAAACGATTTAGAACAAAAACGTCATTCATCTGTTAAGTACACCAAAATGAACGTTCACAAAAAGGCTAAGAGACAATGAAAAAGTAATCTGTTATCAGTGAAATCAATACTCGATACCAGACACAGTAGGCGCAAGGAGTGAATACAAAACACCGTGTATAAAGAAGCACAAATTAATAATGTCTTGACCGTCCACAAAACCCGTTTCAAAATTACCAACATAAACTTGTATTAACAGTGCCAATTTGGACTCTATTGCTTAGGGTTTAAGAGCTAGTGATTTTTAATGCTAAGCTCGCCTCGCTGTCACGATACACGTGCAGCGACCGGCTGCCAAGAAAGGGAGGGAAGATAAACGTCTCTCTTTCTGAGGTGCATCGGCAAGGATGCTGTTATGTGGATAAGATTTTATAATATTATGCTCAGTTTTCCAAGTATCCCTAAAAAGAGTTCAGAAGTATAGTTTCGAGTGAGTCAAAACTGACAAAAGACGCGTTCACGACCATCGACCCTTGCGGGGTAGTCAGAGGTTTAGGTGTTCATCTACTCAATTGCGAAGGTAGTAATAATTTTGAGCCCAGCCAGGGAAGTCAGAGGATCGAGTCACCATCGTCGTGTCTTATCTACAAAAGTTATACAACAAACATATATATTTAGTTATCTCTATATATTTACCCTAAGCACAAGTATTAACTGTACTCAGCAAGGCGTGATTGTTTTGATATAATAATTCTACAGCATATTATATAATTATTAGAAGTTTATGCCATTCTCAAACGCACGTTTATCCTTATAAAGCAGGCAATTAGTGTGGTGATATACACCACATTAACATTTTTTTTCCTGAGGAATAAAAAAGGTTGACGTAAGAAGTACCTATAATCGTCGAGCGTGTATGAGTAAATCTCTGCCTCCCCTCTACATTTTGAAGGACGTGATGTCTATGTATGTTTGTAGAATAAGAATGAAACCCATGACGTTGTGTATAATAAAAGAAAACTTTTCATATTGTGTACACTAACTAAAATACAAAAAAATATACAGTTTTCCTCTCGATATTAGTCTCTAATATTTGCTATATTGTACATTGCAGAAAAAAATACACACAATTTTAACTTCATAAACTCACTGAGGATTGAACGAAACATCTAACATTCCCTTACACCAAAACACATATATATTTTTATCTTTAGACTCTTTACGATATACCTTTTTTAACAATATCCCAAAGCCCTATCCACATAAACCTTCCCCAACGTTCGCCCGACACGCACTCAAGCAGTTATTAGGGATCAACATCACAACATTGTGCCACATTGAGGCCCCTTTTGTTCCTTGCACATGTGCTCAGCTTTTTGTTTAGATAAAGAAGCTTGTGCTGTGGCTAATTACACTATACTTCACGAGTGTGTGCAAGGGATGGACAGGACCTGTCTTTGGAAGTCGAGGATATATACATATAGATTACTGTGTAGTTACTTAAGAAAGATTGGCGTAAAAAACTGATTCTATATAATCCAAATTATGAAAAAAAAACTTTGTTAATTTTTACCATAATGGCTGTGTCCTTTTATATGAATTGTTGCTAAATAGAAGGAGATTGTTTCAAAAGTAATACTAATAAAAAGGACTGTTATATTTTTGTTTCACTGTAGTACCTACTCAGGATTCCTATACGTAGATTAAGTCATTTTGTTTAGGCCATTAGGGATCAAGCTAAAAATCTATAGCTCTTAAAAATAAAAATCGATACATTTCTATATCTCAGCGACAATTATAGGTACTTATTCCAAAAATACAACAATCACATACAAAAGAGCTAGCTATAAACCCAAATATAAACAAACTAACTCATTTCACCCTGACTTTATGCAACTAATCCATTTAAGCAATCCTAAACCCCAATTTAAAGACCTAAAGCCTAAATTTAATGACCTAAAACCTAAACCCTGTCTTATTGAATAAAACCCCACTGTACATACAAAAAATCTTTACCCACTAACCTCTTTAGTCCTATACAGAACCATCCATCCCCTTAGTCGCTTCTTACAAGCAGGTAGGCGGTGCGTAACTCGGGTTCTCGTAATTATTGTATGTTACATAGTCATTTGAGTCGACAACCCGTTGCCAGTAATCGGTGCCTGTTAATGCTGGAGCGTAATATAAGCCCAAGTATATCAATGCCTTTTAGCTTCAGTTCAATAACAGATGAGTAACAGTGTGGAGTTGGTAGTGGATTAGCGAATGTGCCAAATATCGCTATTTGACACTTTTAATCCACTACCAAATTCACAAGTAAAGTAAATAATTACGTAAAGAAAGGAAAATATTGATTTAATATAATATATTCCGGCTAATAGCCCAATTAGTAAGGAAAAGCCAGATTTACTGACTGCCATTCTAAAAAAATATATTGGTAAAGTTAATAAACAGTTATACAGCTTAATCAAACAAATTATTATTAATTAGTCAGCAAAATGTATTAGAAAATTTCTATGTATTTAGTACTAATTACTTCACTTAACATTCAAGTCATGAACTAAGAAAATCTACCAACATAAATACGAACCCAAAATATTGAGTAAAGCTTGACGTTTACTTTTCTTTTAATCCTAATGAAGCAAGGAGTTACCACCGTTCAGCCCACGTAAACACGGTGGCTCAACGTGGGTAGATAGTAAATAGAAGCACTTGACGTCATCACTCAACCTTCTTTTGTTTGATGACTTTCTAAATACTCTTTCTTTGAACATCACGATTTAGTTAGATAGGTTAGGCAGAGATTGTAATGGTATTACCTTTCATATGTTTTAACAATTAATCAACATCCTGGGACCCACCAATAATGATTGTTGCTAAATAAGGTCCAAGTCCTATAATACTTTATGCAAAATATCAGTTCAATATCAGATCAGTAATAGTGTGAAGTTGGTAAAAGATTAGCAAAAGTGCCAAATTCCACCATTAATATCAGCAAAACGAGTAATGTAGTAAACCTTATCACCGTTTACAGGCATTGGATATTAACTATCCCGTGAGATAGGCAGGTTACCTCCCTCAACGTTAGCGACTGTAAATGATTTACGTACATGAAAAACACATTTTTAAATTCATTCATAGGTACATGCCAGAGCCGGGATTCGAACCTAGAACCTCTAATAAAAAGCTAGAGGTCTTGCTCAGTACGTTAAAGCCACTTAAGATGTCAAAAAGACAAACGCGTTCACGACCATTAACCTTTGCGGGGTAGTCAGAGGTTCAGGCTTCATCTCCGCAATTGCGAAGGTGGTAATTCTATGGCAACCTTAAACCCACGATACTACATATGTATATATCATTAGGATTTATTATATTATATATATTACGATTAAAAGTATATATATTACGTGAGACGGTGAGACACATAAAACTATATATACATATATTTAGGTGTCGACTATATCCCTGTAAACGCAGGTTTCAGTTACTTTACTTACCAACCCATCGCTCAACAACTCAAACCGTGTTAGTACGCAGCGTAGGCGTGAGATCAACAATACAAAGATCCATCTTAGCAGATTAAACGACACGTGCCCAAGCATTGTTCTTTACGCTATTGTTGTAGTAAAAGGTACTTACTTATTTGAGTAATAAGTTTGTTGTAATGAACTGAAGAACAGAAGAGCGTGTATGAGGAGGTTAATGGGTGTGTAAAGGAAGAGAGATTTGTCAGGATTGAAAAAGGCGATTGGTAGTGTCTTCTATCTTGATAGGGAGGTATTTATGTATGTATTTAAGTACATATGTATATTTTATTAACTATGTGAGACCGGGTCATATCACGATAAATTTATAAAGATATCTGATTACCTTATTTTGCCCGACGTTTCGACTCAGTTGCATAGGCCGTGGTCGCGGGGTAAAGGTAATCAGATATCTTTATTTTATCGTGATATGACCCGGTCTCACATAGTTAATAAAATGAGTATAAATCGCGAGTGTTTCAAAATAACATATGTATATTGTTAATGATTTAAATAAGTGAATGTACGCGTTTGATTATGTCTGTGAGTTAAGGCAATGATGGCTTTATAAAAGATATTTTATGCTTATTCCTATAAAAAATCTATATTTAAATGTTTTTTTTGTGTGCTTATCAACATTATATTATTATATAAATCATTTTTTTTTTCCAGACCGACCCTATTCAGAATCCGACGCAGACCGAGTGCCCCTCACATCTCTGCCTACCCTCTCAATTGCCTCCAGGAGACAGAGATCAGCGCTGACTATCCCCACCATACCCTTGGATGATGACCTCGATGATGTGTTCACGACGAGGAATGAAGGTAGGGTTGGCAAGGTTTAGGTTTACATAAGCCTCTTTATGTACAATTGTTCATGTGAATTAATGAGATAGGTATACTTTCATGACTATTAAGCTTTAAGAGTAGTCACAAGCTTGGGGTAGTAATTATATGGCCGCCTTAAGCCCACGTGTTAACCAGATAGTCAGTACACAATGTGACATCTCGTAAGCCGTGTAGAAGTACTGAATATGACAGGTGGTAAGCCATGTCGCCGTTTACATGCACTGACTATTACATGTTCAGATAACAGGTAGTTTTCCTTTACACTCTACTGCACATCACAAGGAAAACCAAGAAATTACACATATTGTACTCAATTCATTTATTCTAAGCGGCTGTAGCCTAGTGGATAGGACCTCTTACTTCTCATAAGAGCTTCGAATCCCGGCTGATATGTAGGTCCTACCAATTAATGAAACCATATTCCAATTCCACCACTACTCAATACTTATCCAAAGTGACCTAAGAGTCTTTATCATGTCTCTAAAGTTCTGTTTAGGGATTAAAGAACTTGAAATTATTTAAATACTAGCGACCCGCTCCGGCTTCGCACGGGTATAAAATATATAGCCTACTCCACTATTTAATGGATGTTATTATACATATAAACCTTCCTCCTGAATCTATCTATCTATCTATTAAAAAAACCGCATCAAAATCCGTTGCATAGTTTCAAAGATTTAAGCAGATAAAGGGACATAGGGACAGAGACAGCGACTTTGTTTTATACTATGTAGTGATGTATGTAACTCTTCTTTCCAGGTTCCAGTCTCTTCTCCCAGAAAAGCCTCAAGATGTTCGGCAGCCGGCTGGACTGCGCCAGGACCCCCGCTGGTCTCCTCCTCAGCCCCAGAAGGGAAAGGAGGTTCACCTACCCTGAGGAGTGGGTGGATCCGGGAGCCGTGGACCTCACAGATGGAGTCTGCATTAATTATGGATATGATGAGGTGGGTGGTGTGTTGGTAATGGTTTAGGTTTAAGTTTCGTGGTATGATGTGAAAGAAATGTTAGTTAAATGTCGTTCTTCCTAGGTTGGAGGCATAAATTCTCGTCTTTTGATCTGTTTCGGGGTGGACAGAACCTCGGGGACGCAATAATATTTCTTAGGACACTTTTTAGTATAATATCGGGGTTGTCATGTCATATGGATCTTTGATTGAGTTAACCCATTGCTCAATAGGTTCTGTTTAACTCTAGTACCTAAGTCACTTTGCCAGGAAGACCGGCAGCTACTTAGCATATTTTTTACGTCGTACCTAGTACGGGGCATAGCATAAGATGTTCTTGTTGATTAAAAGTGTGTATACTTATAAATACGACAAAGCGTAGTACTATAAATCGTCTCAGATTGCACGAAAACTTTTATGCGTAATTCTAATAACTCATCTAGTACTAGAAGTACCTTTCTATAGTAATTTAGTCGTCGTCTACAATATACCTAAAAGTCATCAACTTAAAATACATCCTAGCCTAATTTTTTTAACCATATTAAAAACTGAAAATAACCACAGCATAAATCTTGGGCAAATCTCGCAACACCCGTCAACCAGACGCAACCATAACTGTCTCTACTCATCGCCGACACATTAAGAAAAGCCTCGTAAATGTTTATCTTAAAACCTTGCAACACCACGTGTCGCCTTTGTCTTCACTGAGGCAACGGTGAATCATTGGTAGGGCGGCTGCTTACGGGGTGATGATAGTTGAAGTTATATGTAGTGTACGTGCGGAAATAAAATATACGTATATACATGATAAATGTACTTACTTACTCACCAATATTTTATTGTCATGCACTTGTTTTGGTTCTATTGATTCTAGACATTCTATTTTCGCTTTATACAGACAATGTTGAATGTACGCATACTTTTACAAGAAAAGTAACAAAATACTTCTGTTATCTCTCTTCAGTCTGACACTCATTTGCGATCGAAATAAGTTGCAATTATTACCAACGATCATGGCACTGTCATTTAAATTAGAAACCTAGATAGATATAACAATTTACGTCTTTTCGGTAAATGTTAAAAGATAACTTAGAAATTATAGGTAACCTCAATTATTCTATGACAGTAGATAACCTTGCTAAAAATGCCTTAATTAGTACCTTTATTTCCAACAATACGATAAATTTCACGTAATGCTGTTTTCTTCTGAATATACTATGTATAAGTTGTCAGTACCTACTCATATGTATCTTTAAATGTGTCACCGCACCATTGACCTATAAGCAGCAGTCCTTAAGTCAAAGTTGAGCGAGCAATGTCGATGCACTAACTTTCGTTATTACTCGCCTGTAAATGAATGATAAATTGCGTTTTAAATGTCTCGTTCATGGCAATATCAGCTCTAATTACTCCGTACGCAGTTTTCATTATCGTGTGCACTTAACTTCTGTGCGTGACGTATTCCAATTTACATATACACTTGCTTCCTTATTGAGTGTTATCTGTTACATACGTATATGAAAATATTATTACGTCTTTATATATATGTATATTTCAGTGTAGGTAGACCAGTGCTAGTCTGAGACATAAAAAGAATGCTAACTAACTGATTAGGGGTAAAAAGAATGTGAGTGATGGCTTAGCAACCTGTCACCAACGTTCCATTATGACATCGCAACACGCTATATATTCATGCTATAAAGTGACCTGGCATCATATCTCCGAGGTTCTATCCTGGGTGGATTAAAGGACGTGAATATAAGTGTATATATATTTAAGCGTACCTTTTTAGCTTAACTATTATAATCATATGATGGTGTATAATGGTTGTTTTGATGTATTTACTTATAAGGAATATTTGGGAAAAGTTTCAGAATACTATCGTTTAAGAAAATATTTTTCAAACGCTTAAAGCGGCTTGTGAAAAGCGGATAAGAGAAACAATAAGTATCATGCCTTTTAACGTCTCAAGTCTACACATCTCATGATTAGATAGTTTAATAAAAATAAATAACTAAAGTTTTCTTCGTAAAATGTGCTTGTCTTTAAATTAATTGAGAGTTAGCTCTTTTTCACTAGCATTTCTGTAGAGACTACAAAATGACAAAGAATAGTATTTATATAAATATTTGCCCAGACTTTCACAAGACAAATCATAAGTTTATTCTACAATAAAACCCATCATACATTAAGAAGTCTAGCCTCCGATATGAGTAATATGGACCCAGCAATTAAAAGATTTAGTACCGATAGCAAATAAAAATGTGCTGACGTACCAAATTAAAGTCCTTATTGGTTTTACAGTACAATAAAAGTTAGTTCCAACTTTGATGAGATCTCATATTGTGAAGAAAGATTTATATTTCGCTTTTATAGACGTAGAAGGGAGAAATTAAAGTTTTAGTATACAGGTTATTGCTGTGTCGAGTAACGTTATTGGTAATTAATATTGTCTGGTATTTTATTGGTTTGTATTCTAACTTATGTATTAGGTAGTTATAAGTATAATTTCATCCTACTATACCTTTAATCTTAACCAGCTTTTATACTATACTAAATAACATTACGACCATTGTGCCTTGCAAGGTAGTCAGATATCGGTGTGTCGGATATAAGTTAATTTTTAAGATTACTTCAAAAGTTTCGACCAGAAAGTTAGTATTCAATATTATACTATATTTAATAAAGCTTTATACAGAAACTAACTATTGCCTACTTCGAAGTATATGCTAGTTTGCTTTCGATATTAAATATTAAAGAAGAAAATGTGTTTAGTAAATTACGAAAACGTATAGTTATTTAGTATGTTTTCCATTGGTACGACTAAATGCTCTACTATACTACGTTTGCAGCTTAGAAATAAATAAAGAAACTAGCAGAAAACAGCTAAACAACTACTATAATAAAGATCCTTTATAACATAATTGTATTCATACTTGTTTCATCTTACTGTGAAAAGGTCCTATCGTTTAAAGTGTTGCGTAATTCAATACCGTCAGTCCTCGTTATAGTCCTTTTTCAATCTAAAAATAAATGTGGATACATTGCTGGTATTATTGGCAACGATCCAATGTTGCCATATTTGTATAAAGAGGATATTATCTTGTGCCGGACTTAATTCATGGTAAATAAACTTACGACCATAATCTATGTAGATGTAGGCAGGACTATAAAACATTTATGTATCTATCTAATTAGAATATATAGCTGCAGGTACTAAAACCTTAATAAGGTTCATAAAATATACTTAACTTAACTTATTACAATTATATTATAAACCAATCACATTTATATCTTATTAACACATGAAATAATTTGTAATCATAATATATTATTATAGCCATTTTCCTCTTAATCAAGGCATCAGCCTGTGGTAGACCACTGCTGGACATAGGCCTCCCCAAGGGTACGCTTCATAACATGATACCACGTACCTTGCATCTAGAATCACAAAAGATCGTCAGTTCATCGGTCCACCTAATCAAATAAACTTAAAAAAAACAGTGTAAGAATTATTACAATCACTAAACAAAAGTAAAATCAGTCACATAATGAAATAACATTAATTTATATTCATTAGAACAATTAACATAACGTATTTTGTAATGTAAAATTGGAAGAAGAAAAACCAGGAAACTCTTTTTAAATATTTTTGTCAAAACAGTTATAAAATTTAAGTACTGATTGCATATACCTGTACAAGCTATCATAATATTTGACATTTAAACTACCCTCACTACCCTTTATGATATCTTCCACTACTATACTGACTATATCTAAAATCATTGGCCACATTGGATACCTATGACTTCTATTACGCCTAATATATTTAAAAGTATATCTCCTTTACATACAACACAGAAATTAATCTATACCAAAGCTTCTTAAGCCATTTCACCTCAACCATATCGACGCCCCTGCAAACTGTACAAGTTATGTTTAACAATAAAGTATTTTTAGTATTTAGAACCCAAATTAATTGCCCCACAAAACAACACTGTAAGGCGGGGGCGGAACGGCTTAACTTATTCTGAGAGCAGGAGCGTATAGCGATTTGAACTGGTATGAGAGTGAATATTTAGGTATTTGGAATTATTAAAGATACTTCCGTACCGATGATACCGAAAATGAGACTAATTTCTCGAAAAAACGATGAATTTTGAAATTAAAAATGAAACAGTATTATTTTATTATGCATGTGTACCTGCGTATAAATCAATAGTAGGAATATAAATACGTAGGTATAATACATAAATCAAAGCAAATCATGTATAATAACTCTTAAAGTATTCTATTTGCATATCTACTAGGACTAGGTCGACATAGAATATATCGGGCGATTGGTCTGCTACCCGTTACAAATATCCTTTTCAAAACCTCGATATTGAAATGAAATGCTTTTATTCAATATGAGGATTATAAAATCACTTATTGAAAGTAAAAAAAAACATTTCCACAGGAAAAGTTGTCATTACAATTAGTTAATCTTAAAAAATTAAAATATGACTAATTAAACTATTGGCATTTCGTAAGGCAGAATCCTGCAGAGAAGAAATGCCAAGAAACTCTGCAGACATATTTCAATACAATAAATAATCCATCAGAATGAGACTGCAGCCCAACCAGCAACTAACGAATATTATGAGCAACATATTAAAGGGGTCCCAATAAGAACATGCATCGTGAGGCTAGCACTAAAAGTAACGGAGGAGATGTATGTTTAATGCTTGTACCTACGTACGCCAAAAGCCGATACTTGACTCACCTCTTATGCTTTATTGGACGGATTTGCTGAAGAGTATCAGGGAATGAGTTTTATTGGGAATGAGTCGGATTAGACAGCTGGGGGTGATTTTTTATTTGTTTGCACTCTTAAAGGTTTTAGCTTCTGACGCGGGCTTTCCTTGTTTTATTCTTGTAATCAAAATTATTTATCGCACTCCATGAATTACTAATTTATTGCCTTAGTTGTTGTTCGCGTTTTCTGTTTACGAAAATTATGTATCAGATAGAGTCGATTAAATTTCCTACAGTATCGACACATGACGGCAACAATATCAAAAATATATAATATGGCTTTACGGTAAATAGCATGTACAATCTTAAAATTAGTTACAGCATGGGCTGCCTCTTTTGAAGAATATCTGGTTCTTAATCATTAAGATGTGTAGTTTTATTAGATCGTGATTGATAAATCACAAATTTTGAGACGGGGATGTCTGGCAAGATATACGACTTACGTAGGCAATATTAATAGACAAGCGTAGAATGTAACAATTTGATTACTCCCACAACTACATAATAACATCCAAAAAAACCATAACAAAGTTACCATATGAATATAAAATTATTCTGTTAATTTAATTAATACGTAAATTATAAACCATCTTTTCAGTTGCCATACAACCGATATAATCCACTTTCGTTCCACGAAATTTTCCACCACATCAACTAGTCTCCCGTGAAGATCTGTATTTAATTTTACTGCGTCGTTTCTTAACCTACATTTTCATAAGATAAACAAACGTAAAGTGCATTTGTCGAAACGTTGACAAGCGGCTCATCCGAAATTAATTTCATGCGTTTCTATTATTACAATTCTCCCACTTGTTTGTAGGTAGGAATATAATGTACTTATACTCATATAATATATGAGCAAATATTATAAGAATTACAACCGTTTTTCTTAAAAACTTCGTTTTTTTTAAAAACATTCCTTGTCATTATGTGGCTTATAAATTTTAGTACATGAATCGCATACATAGTAATTCAATGTTAGTAAGTGCTACATTTACAAACGTACATACACATATTACACGTATCTCTGTAAAAGGGTAGGAAGATATCAGGAATCACCATATGTACCGATGCTGATAAACCGCTTTAGCGTCACTGACACTCATGACTTCGGCGGTACCATTCTATTGGTACATCTTTCACGCCTTACCAGGAGATACATCGAAGGAAATTTACTTAAAAATTTTACTTTAATGAGGAGGAAAATATTCCTACGATTAGCAAAAACATTGTTAGACAACCATCCGATTATTTTCCGACGATTTTGACCACCAAATTAGACAGCAGTCAGTCAGCGATCACCACTTGTCATATACATATTGCCGACTATCTGGCGTAATTATGGTTCATTTACACCATACAACAAATCAACCTACTCCAGTACGAGTATATACCAGTACTTACCAAGCCACTTCATCATCCCATCTGTCATTTATTTAATTACTCGTTTATTTTAGCAATCTCCCAAGCAGCTACAGTAACACAATCCGGTGTCCATACAAAGTAAGGAGGGCATTAAGCGAAATGAAGGACGCCCGTTTATGAGTAGTAAAACTCTTTTGGTGTGTTCACACGAGGCTAGATTGCTTAGGATATATGACAGATAGATATAGAGTATATTTACAGAGATTGACTATTATTAGTATGGTTAGTAGTGCGGTATATCGTCGTGTACATGCACTGATTATAATCTTTTCCGCAATAGGCAATTTCTAGCATGATTCTTGCAATCAATAAACCGTTTTATAAAAAGTACAAACATTTAATACATTGGCCACACTCAAAAATGTTTGGTCACTTTTAACTTTGTCATCGTGGATTATATTTAATAGCACTATAGATTAACCTTCATGTGCTAACACATCCTTTAATAAACTCAATATCCCTTTAGTCCCTTTTTAATGTCACGCCGATATGAATCATACATATTACATATATAATTAAACTATCACCTTGCTTTCTATGATTACCAAACCCTCAGCAACACAAATAATTAGTATTCTTACCAAAACGTCTCCCCCTGTAACCAACATTGTCTAGAGCGATGTTATGACAGTTGTTCATACAGACGCACTGGGCTTTACTGTTAAGCAAACAAACTGTTGGACGCCCGCAGGGGGCGATCTGTGAGGCGATGGACTAGACGATGCGTAGGTCAGTTACATCTTGTGACGAGTATGATGATCAAAAGAATGGGTATTCTAGGGTGTATGACTGCTTCTGACTGCTAAGAGTTGGATTGAGATATAGATTCTGTTACTTCTTGGTATGCTAAAGATTAATTTTAGTTTTTATTAGATTAAGTGCTAAAACACATAATAATTATTCCTTTAAATATCTTAATTAACCAAACTGCATTCTCCAACAAACAAACAGATTTTTTTATAAATCTTACAATAACATATTTGAGTTTCATATTCTAAAAAACTATGTACTATATTTTAAACAGAATATCAATTTATCATTTTAATACGCTGAAAAATGATCCCCTTATACTTATCGATTGACAACAAAACAAACAAGATTACAAACCAAATTACGAGTATATATAGAAAGAATAACAGGAGATAAAATATTTCAGGATACAAAATCAATGTTTCCCCCTTTTCCCCCCCGTTTTTTACAACAATAATATACTTGTCAGATAAAAGAGTTCTAATCCTCAACCATTTGTTATCAAACAGTAGCACACCGGTTCACTCCTCATGAAAATATTGACACTAAAATATGGCAACCCCGTTAAAAGTTACGAGCCATAATATTAACGTTCAGTAAATTTGGCATCTTGTTTACTCAAATTTGTAAGGAAATTGTTTACTCTATATTAAGCTTAAGTGGAGTCAAGACAGCAGTAACGTACACACATCACAATATTCTTTTCTAAGTTAAATAGATCTTCGAATGACAAAAGACAAAGAAACTTTATTGTGTCACATGCGTAAATAGGTTGTACAATTATTACTTAGTATCAGCATGGGCTGCCTCTTCTGGCGTACAATAGTATTTCGATCAAAACCAAAATAACTGAAATTTTCACTTAACAAAGTATTACATTAACGCTTTTAACTATTTATTTCTAATTGCAATATTATTAAACTCTTTCATTCTTATTATTACATAACCTATTACATTCGAAAATAATGTTTCCTTGGTCTTCTTAACAATTATATAGAAAGGGTTGCTACTTCATCTCCAATAAAGTCAATTGTCCTCTAGTAGCTAATAATTAGTCTTTACAAAACGACTGATAGCTTAAAATACTGATCAGAACATAAAGTATATTTTGAAAATGCAAATTATCGAAGTTAATAATGAATCTACAATTATTATGTCTCAAGAGTTGAACATCTTGACATTTGAACGCCGCTCTTGTTAACTTTCAGTTTTTTTATATTAGTTTTATTAAATTTGATTAATTGCGAAATATGATTCTAGAGTTTTATTACCCGTTAAAAGATTCTATCTCTTGATTAAATTGGTGGATCCCTGTTTTGTATTTCACGGAAATTAATACTTAGTTTAGAAGTAAGCGTCTGTCACTTATTTATATATTTATCGCCAGGTGTACCCAAACCACAACTACCACTACCAAATTACCAAATCAATCACTCCCGTTTACTACCTAGGCACTATTTCCCAAAACTTGTAGTAAACTTTCCCATAAAGAGGCGCCCAAATAAATCAGTCCACTCGTAGTAATACTCGTAGCAATCAATAAATTGGATGAGACATAAAACTTGTGTCTAAGCGACAAAATTTAATGTTCCTATAACGCATGCATTGTTCCCCCTATCCTGCATACGATAATAAAAACACCATTTAAATTATCCCCTAATAAAATAGTGGAGTGTGTGTATTTGGATTGCTAAGGTTTTGCTTTGTTTGTGAGTTTGTTTGCTGTTTTGTGTATAATTCTGGTAAAAATTAGTAAAAGATTTTTTGAAACATAGTTACGAGTGATGCTAAATCAAATGAACTTCATTTAAGTGCCGTTAAGGTTAGAAAATATAATATAATAAGCTACTTTCTCCATAATATGTGGTAGGATATAATGTATTGTTTGTTTCTTAATTGTTTGTGTTATATTTTAAATTGCTGGCTACAATTTCTTATATAATCTGTACCTTTCCTTTTAATAACAAAGTATGGGAATCTTATGTTCTAACATACGCGAAACTTTTTCCGTTTTTCTAAATGAAATTAAATGAATCATTTACTACGGTACGACTCCTTAAACATTTTTTAAACAAACCCCCTGAGAAACGCCAGTAAAACAATACTGGAATAAAGTCGAACTTTATACTCGTAATATTTTTCGTTCCTGCATTTTATTAGATTACATAAAAAAGAGCTATTTCTAAAGAATGCCTCGCTAGGGGAGCCAGGGATAGAAGGCAGATTACTTTTATGTCACTCTGTAAAGCTTACTTTTTGCAGCCGATTATGCGCTCCTCATAAAATGCACACATGCGCCCTCTAAATGTATTAAATGTGGCAAACGGTGCTTTAGCTAACAATGAAGACTGTTAGGTCTTTAGTATATTATAGTTTTGAGAGATTCGCGATTTATACACATGATTAATAAATAACGGGACTTATCGCGTAAGTCAGTGTGCCCGTGACCATGGCTACTGCAACGTAGCCGAAACGTCGGGTTAATAACGATAATTTTATTATATAAAAACTTACGCGATAAGTCCCGCAAGTTATTAATCTTTAGTATATTGTTGGTAAAAAATATAAATGTGTGTTATCAATAGTTTTTTTCATCGCAAGTACATTTGGAGCCAGGTAATTAGGTGAATAGTTTGTTATGACATAAGAGACCCATACATCTTAAGTTTCACTACGTAATAAAAAAATATACATTATATTGTAATAGAACTATTGTATTTTAATCAAGTGTGTGCATTTAAAAGCTCTACGGTCCGATTTCAAATAAAGTTTATATTGTTGATACATATTTTTTTACAATACCATCTAAGAAAGCCATTGTAAAATCCTAATAAAATAATCCCTGTTATATACGATAGCAAAACATAATGTCCTTAGCTGACTTATCTCGAAATTTTATATTTCAAAACATTTTATCTCATGCCGGTAATATCCTACAAATCTCCTTGATATCTCCATTTTTATTCCAACAATAAAAGAAGTCACGGAACCTGCCATAGCCGATGTATCTGCAAAAATAAAAAAGGTGCTTCCGGTAAGAAAAAATGGCAGCCAAGTAGTTAAAAAAGGTTTTAATTCAAATCGTAACGACCGCTTTTATAATTTTATTAGGGAAAATTTTGCATTGGCAAATTGAATGGGGATGTTTCGTATTAAGATGTTTGTTTTTGTAATGTCATTGTGAGATTCGTTTTGGTCACACTTTGCATTAACACGATATTCAGAAGTTTAAGCAATCACACCTCGAGTTGTTGAATGGTCTGAATCGTTAATGGACATGTGCTTGACCTGACTGTAAATTATTAAGTTTTTTTTCATATTCTAAAAATTGTGATTGAAGTATCTGACAAAACAGGGATATAGTTCTTTGAAGCCTCGATGGCAATCACCCGAATTTCAGGCTGCCTAGAAGGGGTTAACGGATCTTAAACGTTTACCTTAGTGCCATAATAATCTGCCTTAATCCTAATAAATGTGATAATTGATCTTTTAAGACTGTGAAAGTTTTGTCTACTCTTTTTGGAATTATTAACGCGTTTCTCACCAATACTATACGTAGATTTGGATGGGGTATGCCGCATAGAACGTATACATATCAAATTGGAGACATTCTTTTCAATGCCTTTATTCGTAGTGTAAAGAACAGAAGACCATGTATGAGAAAGTTAATTTGGTGTGAGTGAAGCAAGATAGATTTTTCAGGATCGTTCCAAGTGGCATTCGATATTCTCTGCCTATTCCGTTAAGAACGTAGAGGCGCGAATATATGTATGAATGTACGCACAATACGTTTTCACCATCGATATGAAAATAATATAACTCAAGTAAACTACAAACTTCTTCAGACCAATGAATTCAAAGTGAACTTTAAAAGACAATATCCCGTTTATAGACAATAGAATAGTCCTAGACGGACTCGAACCCGCTACAGCGACATTGTCAGTCGACATAAAATTGCAAACGATGGTAATACCATTTTCATGATCGTCGTATCGTAAGAAGTATGAATTTTCTAGCATCTAGATTCAAGGTACATATGATATACTCGTGTGTATATATATATATATATATATATATATATATATATATATATATATATATATATATATATATATATTTGTGTATACAGGGTGGCGCATTCAAAACGGTAAGTATGGCAAAGTCTGAAACTATAAGATACGAAGATTTGTTCTTAGGAACCATGTCACGGATTTTGATAAAAAGAAAAATTGCATTCATACTTTCTTTGAAAAAATAACTGTATCCAGTACGAGAATCGAACCCAGTTGCTTTGAAAAAATAAATTGGCCCATTTTACTTTTTTTTTAAATATCGATTGTGTAGGTCTGAAGCTGTAAATTTCTCTATGAAACATGGTGTCGAAAATGAATAAAATGCATTGTTTTGGCGTACTTTAGTTTATCATACTTAGTAGGTTTTTTAAGTGTGTGATACATTATTCAACACGTTTAGGTAACGATCTTACTATTGAATTTTGTATTTTCATGTGGTGAATTTGCGTTACAATTGACTTTATTGCTACTTTTAGGTCTTTAATGGTGTTATAGCTTGTTTTGTAAAATTCATCCTTAACGTAAACCCACAATAAATTTCTTAATATGGTTTAACACTTTAAGCGGACTTTTCAATAGATTGTTAGTTTTTTATTACTGTAGATAACAAAACCTCTTTAAAGGATTAATGCAATGCTAATGCCACATGATATGGTGCATGTAACAAATAGAGAGGTACAAAACTACAAACAAACTTGTTGAGTATTGTTACGGTGTATGTAAACTACTATGATAAAGTAAAGTATGTCAAAACAATGCATTTTATTCATTTTCGACACCACGTTTTATAGAGACATTTACAGCTTAAGACCTACACAATCAATATTTAAAAAAAAAAATGAAAGGGGCCAATTTATTTTTTCAAAGCAACCGGGTTCGATTCCCATACTGGATACAGTTGTTTTTTCAAAGAAAGTATGAATGCAGTTTTTCTTTTTATCAAAATCGGTGACATGGTTCCTAAGAACAAATCTTCGTATCTTATAGTTTCAGACTTTGCCATACTGACCATTTTGAATGCGCCACCCTGTATATAAGTAAGGAAGCAATTGTAATTCGAAGATGGAGGTAAAATTACGTAATGGCAAATCCAGGGTCGTTTCTAACTTTACCAACAAAATGGTTCTCTTAATATAATGTGTAAGACATGCTGATTTCATATGGTACGTCATATCACGGCTCATAGATACCTAGAAATCGAAAAATAGAGGTAGTTTTTAAGGGTCAGTATATTAGCAGGGTTATATTTAAGTGAGTAAATGTGTGAAAAAAAGTGTGATGGTTGTTGCATTTTTTAAACCAATAAGGTACAACAAATTAAAGAAATTGCAATAATTTTACGAATCTAAATTTAAACTATGTCAATCAATACTACTTAACTCTATTTATTGTGTTTTTTCCAATAATCTTAGTACTTATAGTACATACTATTGATATACGAACTAAGGAACAAAATATTCTTCTTTGAAAACTATGTACACACCGTTGGCATTCTATTACGTTCCCTTCTCCGTATTCTTGTTAGAACCCAATCATATTTTAAACCAACCTCCTTGGTTCTGCATATTACCTCTACCTCCTTTCGTTTTCCATTTAATAAACTCCTTGGTAAAGAACCAACGGGAAACCGCGTATCGTTTGTTGTTTTTCCAATAGAAAATTCTAGATTAAATTTCCCTTTTCTTATTAGATTAGCATCGTTTCGCTTTTTTAATATCAATGAATAGTCCGGCAAATATTTAATAATGTGAACTAATAAACTGGGATGAAAAGAGCGGATATTTATGGGTAAATAAGAACCTTACATTGATATTTTTTCATACAGGATCTTGCTTATTGAATTCAACGTTTTGTTAGAATGGAATTAGCATATGGTATTATCATTCCTTCTTCAAAGTTTGTTCATTAAGTTTTAAAATTAACGATACTTTAGAAATTAAGTCTATGCACCTAAGTTAAAAAAGGGTATTGTTAGTAAGTTGTACTATTGTTGCTTCTATGCACGCAATGGTAAATAAATTCTCCCGAAATCTTACAGATCCCTAAACTTCAAATTTATAAATAGAACTTCATTATATTATTATTAGATATTTTTCAATCTCGTATTTATTTTATGAAGACAAGTAAAAGCTTTCATTCTCAAACGAACTGTTTTTCAATCATAATAAGATCGCATTTGCAATGCGTCAAAAGATTGTAATCTATTCGCCTCCTTGAACAGATTTGTCGCGAACTCTTTTGTTGAAAACTTCAAAGATTCACGGGATTATTCTGGTATGCCGCTGAGATTGAATTGTCGAAGTTGAGTTAATTTATTTTTCTGTTTTATTTACTTATAAAATAATGAAGTGATTTTTTATTGCATATTCTTACTAAGTCTATGCTTTTTCTATTTTACATTTAATTAACTATATTTACATGTTACATTTTATAATAGTAGTTTCTAAACTAAACCAATTATAGTTAGAGAAAAATTCTAGCTGGGTTATAGAGTTTTTACATTAAACAAAAATATGTAAATAGTTTTCCTCGTTGGAAATTAAAATACGTTTTAGCACTAATCTATAATTATAATAACAGTACCTACACGTACAACTTATAGTTAAATTTTATTACGCTTAAAATCAAATCATATTTTTCATACATTTCCCTGTATTTTATTATTAACAAGAATAAGTCTCCCATAACTTATTATTCCGCTTGCTCAACTGTGTGGTTTGAGCTCCCGTGTTTGAAAATCGAATGTATTCTTTTTTTTACATTTTTTGCACCACACCTGTCATTGTCAAGCGTGAACATTTTTTTATTTTGGGAACAAGCTTAAGTTTGCTGTCTCTTTTGTTGTACCGTTTTACGCATCAATAGTAATCTGATTTCGGATCCTTGGTTGGGATTTATTTGTTTTGATAGGTTTTAAATGTATTTGAAGTTGTCTAAGAGAGACTTAGATTCTGTATGCTAAATGATAAACGCTTATAAGATCTTCTGGGTAGATTTATTTGTTCTTTTTAAACACATCAATACATAGGGTTATGCAATTTCATTTTTTATTTCAGTAAGTTCATAATTGTAGAAAGAATTCACAAATTTTATTACTTGTTTATTAAAGATTTGAATTTAGTCCTGCTGTTTATTTTATATCTGATACAGTGATTGTCATCTGTTTTACATGCTTAATAAAGAAAAATAGATTTTGTTTTACCAAACCTTATAACTCGTCTTCTTTTCATAAAGCAACAAAGTTGTCCCTAACAATGTTCTACATCATTTCGAAAAGTGCTTCTTCACAGAAAGTGTTCTATCAACTGAAGCATTGGTTTATTGGCGCCATGAAACTGTGGAATATTCACCCGATTCAATGGAGAGGTTTTAGTGTCTTCATTTTGATCACGCTGGTAATGGTTGGTGCTTACTTTGGGGTTTTAGTTTTGTAAGGTACATGGGAACATACACGTTAGGATATGATTTCTTCAGTCGGATGTTATACAAAAGAAATTATTGTGTAAAAGTGCTAGGAATAGATGAGTATGTATCTAAAGATAAGTCACATAGGTGCATATTGCTTACATAGGAACATATAAGTCAGGTATTTTTTCTATAGTCAGATGTGATACGAACAAAATAAGTATTTAAAGTACTTGTAACAAAAGAGTATGTACATATATTTAATTGTATAGGTGTATTTACAACTTAACTAGTATGTATGAATAAGTGAAAATAAGATTACTTGATTTCTGCTAACCTCATTTAGTTCTTGATACTGGTAAGAACATCTATATTGAGATGTTACTTCAGAAACTGTTTCACTATGCAGTGATGAAGATTTTTATTCTAACTTACCCTGGAATACCATATTAATATATCTGATGATTACATATAGAAGTTGGCAATCCATCGCCGTCTACATTATGCTAAGCAAAGAATAAGTCTAACAAAAAATAGTCTACAAAACCGCAACCGCTGCCATATATCTTTTATGAAGACGGCACATTCGTCGTATGGCTTTTATTATTTTTACGATAATATGTCGTTCGTAATTTATTCGATTCTCATAAATGTCAATTCGGAGTATCCATCTTGGTGTTCACGATTTGAGTTGGGGTCCCGTTGGAACAGAGTATGAATTAAATCATATAACATATAAACATATAATGGACAAATATAATTAATATTCAACGAACACTTCAATAAAATTTCATTATTTGTTTCAAGTAACAGATAAATAGAGAATTTTAAAATTATAACACCTTTTTCGTGGTTCGGCTATGAAATGTTTTTAGTGATAATAATATATAACTTTTTAGTAATACAACATATAATATCGATAACTTTAGTTAGGTCTTAAATTAAGTTACAAATAATTCATTTACTTGTGTTTGTATAAAAGAATGGGAGTAGATGTATGTTACTTAAATTATTCTTTTCCTTTAAAAATACTAAATTATTTTTTATCCACAAGTACAATATACCATGTTAGTATTCTTAAATACAGTTCCAACAACAAAACACAATACTACGGAACCATATCCCTATAAGCTTATTGCAAAACCATAACTTACTAACATCGTAAAAATATTCGGGAACATAACTTTTTTATACACGTCCTCATTATTTACGGTCAAATCTCGGGATTACCACTAATCGCTATAGCCAACAGTTATAGTATCCATAGAAAAAAACGATACTTAATATTCTGTATAGTCTACGAAAATTTACATATTTCAGAAACACATAATTTATTTCTACAGAAAATCAAAGGAATCGATTTACTTAGAATTCAGTTTACACAAGATAGATAAAGTGACAAATTCAGATAATTTAGCCTTTCCTATTTGACACCAAAATGTAACTAAGTAACTTACATCATCATGACATACTCCGTAAATGATTCTTGAAAACCGTTTAATACTACGTCGTGTTTCAAATTCATTGACTTGATAGGTCTATATAAAATATCTTTATAAAACAAGACAGACTTATAAACGAAAGGACCATTTTAGAACTTCTTTTACTGTATTTGTCATAACAGGAACTAGTAAACAACATTTTATCAGTTCGTCACACAAGCAGTGTTGCCCATAAAAATTATATTACGAAAATTTTTATACGCACTACAAAATATTGGAGTATTTTATGTCTTTTCAAATTATACGCACTGCGCACGCGTCTTCGTCGTTAAACGTTCATAAAATGCTTAATAAATGGAGAAAGGGTTTGTTTATTAGTGCATTCTACTCTCTTTTCTATTTATGGGTACCCTTTCATGTATTTAGAGTTTAAATACGAAAAAGAGTCTAGGAGAGAAATCACGTAAAATATCTTTTTCTTTTTGTTTCACTTTACTTGAGCGAAAAACGTTTAATTGAGTGATGTAATACATACATACATATATTAATGATAGACTGATGAATAGGCAAAGACTATCGGTCGCCACCTGGAACGATCCTAATAAATCCATCCACTCACTCACTTTAACCTTCTCATACATGGTCTTCTATTCTTCACGCTAGGTACACCGGCCTTTGAGAAGATTGTTTCCAATTTGATCTGTATAAGTTCTACGGTACCTAGCTTCATTAATACTTTCGACTATTTGATTAATTTAACTAATTGAAATATCATGACTAACAGTCCTTGTGCAACACTATTAAAAGAAAAGCTTAATAGTAATACAACTTAATAGTGATATTATTTCATTTTTCTTTCTAAGCTTTCAAGTGCATGCTTCTTAAAAACAATTATGTAGCATATAATTTGTAAACATTTAAATTATTCTTTTCCATAGATAAAAAACATCCATTGATATACATAAAAAGCATAACCTAAAGTGCTTTTAATATGTTACTCTTCTCACAAAATTACAACTGTTCTTAATCACAACATAAATATCTATAACAATGTCGAATAAGATTATACGAACATGTTAAGGGCCAAGTTATAAATTAAAACAGGGTATAAAAATTAAAAGGCTGTAAAGTTGAATATTGGTGTTCACATCTCGTTAATTTAATTTGATACGGCTCTTAAAGGATGTAGGCTTTAATGGCATATTATTCCAGACTTTTATTTCGTTCAACAGAAATGGAAGCGTAAATAAAAATGAGTTGATTGTTCATTTGATTGCCAAGTGTTAATGATGAAGAATAGCTAGCACGAACGATATAATGCAAGAATTTATAAGTACTAACTTGTTTTGAACGATTTTTTGTTTCTTTGTTTTATGTATCTATGTACGAGTTTGTACGTTAGTTAAAATACGAAATCTTACTTTTTATTATAGTGGCTTTCTAATGTCCTTTACAACAATAATTTTCTATTTTAGATTTCTCTATTTTGGATTTTGGAACTATTCTCTCCGGCTTTATTGACGGTAGTAAAAGTAATAAATATCTACGTTATTTGTGACTCCATTATCATGAAAAATACATATTTTTTCTCTCACATTATATACATATAGAGTTTACAAACAATGCACACCACATTCGCACTCATTCGACACAACATTTCATCTCCTCACACACATATTTTTCCAAATCACGCACCTATCTTCAAGCATAAAACTCTTAATACTTTTAACACTCGACGCCATAAAAGCACAATAACTCACATGAGGCTTAAAACGTGTTGATACTTAAATCGTTCAATAAAAAATACACAGATTTACGAGCTTTTGCACCAAGTGTGATTTATATATTGCAAATTGACATGGGCGAATTTGTTTACTCGTTTCGACTTTGCATATTCTTTACACGAATATGAATATGAGTTTATGAAGATGAAGTATTTTAATATATGAAATATATAAGGTACATATTTGGTAAAAAACTTACTTGTACTTGTAAAATTATGCACTTATCACGCTAAAAAATTAATTAAGTTAATGTTGTAAAAGAGTTGAGAATGGAGATGTGGTTGTTCTAAAATGTATTTTTTTGTCTTATTACCATAATGGCATTTTAATATAATAACTTATATTACTATAACTGTTTATATTAATGATAGCGAATATTACATAACAGAGTATAGATTAACTAAATAAAAGATTATTAAAGCTTATAACCAATCAGCGTATTGTTATCAATGGAAACACTTAAATTTTCTTTTGGATAAATGTTATATACTCGTAGTGTTGACTTTGAGTAGCGATGACTTATAAAAAAAAATTATTAGGTTTTGGTGAAAACAATTTCAAGTTAACCCTACGTATATGCTTACAAGTAACTAGTTACATGTTGCACAATATAATCTACGATCATTGTTAAAATTTCCACTTATAATTTTATCTCTTCCCAACCCAGAGTCATCTCGGTATTGAAATTATTTTTTTATTAATCTAACACCCTAAACCGCGTCCCGTCGCATTTTTTATTTTATCAGATTGAAAAGGCGTTGGTGTAATAAAAAGTCCGCGAATACTCCGGGGAAATAATGTGGGTGACTAGATTTTTTTTATCGCTTTTTACTTTGCTAATTTGAACCAAGACTTGTAGAAAAACGTGGAGACATAAATTCATACGGAGAATTTTCTTGTACGTATAAAATCACCCAGATAAATAAATTCTCGTATTATTCAGCAAATTATTTTACTGAGAACGGCGTGTTGACTAAACTGTAACTAAACTATTTCATTATTATATAAACAACTACACTCTCGCGTCGTTATTGTATTTTCATCCTTAGGTCGACAAAACAAAAAAATAAATAAATATAAATTAGGAATATTGGTGGTTTATCTATTGTCAATTAAAACCTAATATATCTACTAGTGTCTTAGACGCTTCTTATGTAAGTAATTACTTCGTAATATATGATTTCGAGTATACACACATATATTGTATACAATCGATGCAAGAAAAGACATGCATATTAAGAAGCAAATGTGCCCAATAAACATAATGAGATTTTTATCATCAAAGCAGCATCATGATCTCAATAAAGCCCTGCGACATGCAAACGCACCCTCCAACGATTTCATTACGATAATATAAAGAAAAAATGTCTTTCTTTGCTTTTGTCGAATAAAATTGGATGATTTATATTGAATTTTTACAGTGATTTACAAAGCGTGTTGTAAGATAAACCTTTTTTTCGGATCGTAGTTATCTTTGTGATGATGAAAGATTTATTAATTTATTGCCTTACAAATATAATATATATAATAGCTTTAAAAAGAATTTAGCTAGGCCGTAAGTTTACGCTAGCTTTTATGATTAAAATCGAGTTATCGAAATAGACAAAGTGCTTTAAATGATTAATTAGTTCTTAAACATTAATTTTACGTACTTTTTATCCCATTTTTTTATATTTTAATATGAAACTCGAAATGTGAGCTGTAATGTGTACATATTTTTCAAAGCTTATATAAATTACTTATATAGTCCCATCTAACACTAAAGCATATATCTTTGCTACAAATCTGATCGTGTCGCCTGCTTTGCATGGTGTATGGAAAGTGTAAGACTCTCCTTATTATTTGATGTTATCAATATTTTTATTGGCGCGTCTTATTTAACGGGGAAGGTTCGAAATAGGAATGTCAAATGACATTTTGGGAATTTGCATGGATATCATACACGGTTCATTTAGTAGGAGTTACTTAATGGAATCAAATGAATCCATTTTCCCTGCGAACTGTTTAAATATTATGAAAACATCGCATGAGTTAGCCGTTTACTTGTTCAAGTTTATGATCACGAGTTACTAACCATCATGGTTTTCTAATGCCCTACGTAATTAATAAAAATTTAATTGTAATCAATATGAATCTTCACTAGCAAAATACTAGCCGAATTCTTCATGACATAATTCATATATGCAAAATTACATCATAAATCAACTAAAATAATGTACCTTTAACCCTTTCAACAACCCTAACCACAAACGCACAAAAAAGCGCTCCTAATTTTAATTATAACATCTGTAACTACAATATTAACACAACAAAATAAGTTCAACAAAACATAATAAGAAAACAATGAAGTGTAAACAAGAAGTCATTTTAACCCTAAACCGCCGGTATAATAAGGTGAGTTGCGGTGACCACACGGGTATCATAGATCATTCGCCATTATTCCTGCTCATTCCCATAAAATGCAATGATACGCTACAGGTGGCGGCGAAGGGTTAAGCTTTATAAAGAGAAAAGACCAATTTAAAACTACAGGTGGAGTTAGATGCGTTAGTTTCGAGTAACGGTTTGTTTTTATAATTTTGGGATATGTATTTTTTCGTGGTTATTATATTAACTATCTACAATAATGCAGGAGTTTATATTTTTTATTCCGTTCATATATTTGAGTGCGATTTTCTTCATAGTACTAAAATGAAACAAAATTTTACTTTAATACATGAGTAATACGCATTATTTTGTCTTGGTTTGTTTAATAGCAAGCCAAATAATTAAAAAACAATCGCCTTAATTATATTACTCTCAAAATAATAATAAAACAGACTTATAAGACACGAGCCCAAAGAGTTCTAAACCCAACCAACCTCCAACAATACATGCCATTATCCGCGCTAGACAATGACATTAATAAAAGCACGTAAGCTCTCCCTGTAATGAGCATGGCTTCTCACTGTCACTCGAGATCTCACCGCGTGTTTACTGCGCAGTAACTGACGTAAGTCAAAAAGTCCCAAAAAAGAAAGCGCACGGAAAAGGTCCTTCAGCCGGGAAACTGTCGACGTAGTCTATCAGACGTCTCAACGATGAAATTCATAACTCCCTTCGACGCGAAAAAAAGAGGATTATGTCCAAAAAACGTGCAAAACCTTATCCACTCCGAGTTAATGATACGACACGCCGAGTGGCGAAAAACAAAGAATGCACGACTTGAGACACCACTGGGGTTGTCTCAGATTTTTTCTCTATTTCAGAATACGGTTTTACCGATGTTTAAGAATGTCGAGGATTTTGTTGAGTGCTCTCTATAGGTAGGTGCCCAGATCACGATCTTCAAGGGTTTGGTATTTTGTTTTAGAACGCAAAGGTTTTTAGCCTTTTTAGTTAAGTCTTGGAACCTGAATTAGGAGCAAGGTGCAGAGTGCTTTCTTGAGAGGTCTGCATCTAAGAATGAGGTTTTATGCTTGACTCGTGCTCACAAAGCTAGAAAATCTTTGATGTTGAAAAGGAGAAATTTGTACACTCAACTGTTATATAACATATATTTATATATAATTATCATATTGCCTGAAACCTCTAAATCACTTAAGTTCAACAAATATTTATATTGATAATATTACTGAAATATTACTAAAATCCTAAACCTTAAAAATGATCGCAATTATGTTTGAATATTCAATATTGAAACCAGTATATAACCTTCCAATAAATCATAGTCAATATCCATTGATTTCACATCATAAAATACAACTCAACATAACTCCTCATACAAACAACACTTCGTAATCAAATGTCTATTCAGAGACGGATTCCAACACAATTTGGCATCAGGATTACACCTCTCAAGTGCAGCCATCATTATTTCCACCTATACCCCATTACTTTAAAACGTCCTGAGCCTCGCGTATTATATTTAGCGTAATGAGTTACTCCTATTGAGGAATACTCCCTTCCGGCCATTTTTTTTTATAGAAAACTTTTTCTTTTTCTCAAAAAGCGTCTCAGTTGATTGCTCTGTCGCGCTAAAGTGGATGGTTGGTACAATGGGAGTGGATTTTTCCTTTTTAATCCGCGACAACCCTATTCGATCCTAAGACGCGCTGGCATATTCAAATGAAACAGATACGCTGTTGATAATCTAGCTCCTGCAAAAATAGGGTTGGGTTTTAATGAATTTTTGCGCAATATGTGTAATATGATACTTTCTTGTACTATTTTTGTAATTTAATGCTTATTATATCTGGAGATAGACTGCACGAGTATAGTAAGAGAAAACAAAAAGTTTTTCAGTATGTTTTAAAGTTTATGTACTTTCAGTATGTACTTCATGATGTATTCATGCTTCGTCAATTAGCAACAAAGTCTTTTTTAATAGCATTATTATTTCTTTAAGTATTGTAGTTTTTTCTAGCTTGAAATGTTTGTTCAAAAGCTGTATCAAATTCTTGACACATACATATAATAGTAACAGTTTATTTTCCTATCCTATCTTTACTAATCTTTCTTAGTAAGCCTTCCCTTACAACTACATAGACCTACCTAGCTCTTCTACGTAACCAAACACAACACAACAAATCAATCCCACCTCACTGTGCAGTCTTTTAGAAAATCCATTGTCATGGCACAAAATGACGAACTGCCAAAAATGCTTCCGCCAATTTGCTTATGAATATTAATACGGATCGCGGAGGGTGGTGCAAGATAGGTTTGGGAGGAATAAAAGAAAAAAACCGAGAGATCACAGGCCCTCTGATCCTCTTGCGAAAACGAAATACAAAAATACTTTGCGACGGATGACAAAGAGCGGGTACTTGTAATTTTCTGCACATTTTCATTATTTGAGTTTTATTTATTTGCGAGACTTAATACCGGTTATTGAGATGGGTTTTTGAGTGAAGGAGGCTTGTGTTTTGGATTTGGAACGGGGAATTGGGCTTTTTGGAAAATTAATTTTATGCAAGGCTTCATGCGATTGCTTGGTTAAACTTGCTTTTGATAAGTGAAAACTTACTACTGAAGCTAAAATATGTTTAGCTAGCTTAACTTACTATTTTTTGGTCACTAACACGTCCTATTATATTAAATTTATTACTGCGAAACTATAGTAATGTTCTCGTACATGTCATCAAATATATCATAGATTTTTAAACAGCTAAGATTAGTCATATCTCGAAGGTTTTGTCCATCCGATTAAAGTTCTTAAAGGACGTGAAAACATAAAATAATTTTATATCTAAACAACTGTTATATTTGCAATTTTACATTAGTTCTACAATATTTGTTTCCGCATACTTTTTTTGAACTATAATGACAATACTAGTTACGACATGGAGTTTTTGACCATTATTCTTTATTCCATTTCAGTTCGAGTCCAGATCATCGTGGTACAGATGTCTCGCTGGTTCAATCTTCGCATCTGTGATGGAAGATAAGTTCTCAAGGTCTGTGTGCACGATAGCCATTCTTCTACTGGGATGGAGTTTTCTCAGGAAGAAGCGGTGAAGAGAGATGGAGGAATAAGGAAGATTTGTTGTTCTAAATTTGACTTCAAACTTCTATTGGGTTTTTCCTATTACTTGTACAATTATAAGCATTTTAATCTGTTAGGCGAAAGTGTCTGTTTAAATTTACACAATGCATTGGAACTTGTCAAAATGGTGCCAGTTAGCTAGGATTTTATATAACTTACGTGATATGAAGAGATCATATAGAGATCGAGTTGAACAGTAAACAGCAGATTTTTAATATAAAGATCTTTAATACTTTTGTTCAATGAAATTCAGTTTCTGGCATGTAAAGCTTTTAAGATATCGTCACATCGAATAAAAATCGTAATATATACCGATGTCTGTATTGTTCTAGCAAAGTGTTAAAAATTTTACTCATATTCATTCGTTAATATTGTTGAATAAAATAGCGATAGATCACATTGAACTTCGTGATAGAACATAAGCATCAGTAATACGAAAGATTTTAGATGTATATAGATCTTGCAGCGCTACTAGAAAATATTTCAAGGATAATTTTTTGTGCATTATGTAAAAAATTTTGGTTGTCTTATAAATGAAAAGGGAAATGTATATAATAAGACAAAATTAATTTTACTATTACTGAATATAACCGTCAATTACTATTGGCCAGTTAACAAAAATATTGTTGGACCATTTATAAAAGACAAATAGATAAGCAATATTTGAATTTACGTAGGAAATTGCATTATATCGCTTTAAGTGTCTATAATAACTTTAGTAGGTATTCGCTAGAAATAATGCATACAATAATATGCCATGGCTGGATAGATTTAAATTTTCGTTGCCATATGTATGGTTCGAACAACTTAATATGCGACTTGATTAATAATTAACGGGACTTATCGCGTAAGTTTATATATAATAAAATGACCTTTATTAACGCGACGTTTTATTATATATAAACTTACGCGATAATTCCCGTTAATTATTAATCATGAGTATAAATCGCGAATCTCTAAAAACTATAATTTAATATGCGACTATTTCAAAATGTCATCTATAAAGTATTGTCACTCTGTAGACAGCAGATGTCGTTACATGCTCAAAGAAAGCCATTGGAGCATTATGTGTATTTAATATGACCAATGTTTGTACAGAATTTTAGTTTAATTTTAGAACACATTTCCAGAAGATTCTCAAATGCATCGATCCAAAGAATGGCAAAAGTTTTATGTCAATTGATCTCATTTATGTATGCTGAGAATGTTATGTGTTAGACAAATTATTTGTTTATCTACTCGTAATTTTAGGTTTTTAGGTTTAAGTTCAATTGTTGGCCATGTCATCTACAGAAAATGATCTTAGAGTTTTATCTTAATATCTTATTAGTGTTTTAAGATCCTTTTAAATTGACAAGAAACCATACTATAAATTTTAATTTACATATAACCTACATTAAAATAATAAAAACTAGAAAATCCTATTTTCTTACCTACTATTTCCTACTATTATGAAAACCATTAGTTGATGAATAAATCTACGTCGTCTTGAATAGCTCAGCATGATATCAGTAATGAAAAGAATTCCCAAAAAAGGGAATATAATTGAAAAGTATGAAAAACTTTTTTCGTTTAAATGCTAACCACTAATAATATATGTATATTGAGATTATTTTGCTGGAAAATTCAAAAGGAATATGACAATATTGATATATAATTTAATAACAGACATCAAGTATTAATTATTTCGTTAATTATTATATGTAGAAGCATTAAACAAACAATTTTCTGCTGAGATGATATGGTCAAATTGAATATTGTATTTTAACTTGATTCTCAAAGTTTTCATTTATAGTTGAAGATTTTTTTATGTTGTTCTCATTTATTATCCATTATACGAAAATTATCAATAATACAATTCAGTATAATATATTTGTTTCCTAATCAATAATGCCTTTATACTGAGTCAATGAACTTATAAAAGCAATACAATAAATTGTTTAACTTACTGTATACTTTCAATAAAAGAAACAAAGTTAAATGTTGAAATAATATTGTTTAAATTTATTGTTTACTTCGCAAAACATGTGTTCATATTAGGTTATATTAATTGTCCAATAAATCTCATAATATAGTGAAGTCTAAATAAAGTTTATGTCATACAATGTGTCATTAAATAGCCAACTTTAACTTAAGGGACATAATTAACTGCCAATATGAAGGGCTGTTTGTATAGGTTTAATATTTTATATGATTTTTAATAAACGAATACTTTTTATGAATTAGTTTTATTTACATTTTTAACCTAGTCAAGTATGCGTAACTGATAATTTCTTCAAATAATTTCATTTTAAATAGGTACTCTACTGACTATAATATTTAAATGCAGTAATTCCTCTACCATAATACATATATTTGCTTTGTAAAATCGTGATAAGCTTATCAAATACATTAAAAGTTGGGTAGCGAGAGTCTTTACGGAAAAATTGCTTAGAGTACATACAAGTACATTTATATTCACGTCCTTGAATCCCTTTCGGGAATCGTATAGAATCATAGATATAATATCGCCTAGGTCCCATTTTGGCATAAACATTGAGTATGTGATGTCATATTGAGCATTTGTAACATTAAACTAGCCTATCGCGCATTCCATTTTCCCATATTCCTTAAGTCGCCTTTTAAGTCATGTTGGGAAGAACTGCAGCTAGTTAGCATTCTTTTTACACTCTAGACTATCAGAGCACATCGCTTAGAGTAATTTCTTACAATTATTAGATGCAGACAATAAAATGAAGAAGCTGAATACCCAACAGTAGTTTTCAAGTAATTTAAACTCTAAAGAAGGATAGACTCCTAAATTGCATGTGATCAGACCTAAGCGTGCAGTGAAGTATACTTCGGAAGAATATGGCAGTAGTAAAGTGGTTATCTAAATTCGACTTGGAAAGAGTTTGACTGAAGTTTCCAACTCGATTAAGTTTGAGTCTTAAGTCGTTAGAGACACGTTTGAAAAGGATTTGGATGGATGAACGATGCGAAGTAATATAGCGACAGACTAACTACCATTATCCATCTTTTATCCTAACAACACAATAAATGTTAATACTACCTGTCACGATAGATATTGACTATCATGAAAATGTAGTTAATAAAAACATATACACCCATAGCTACATATAATACAACTGCAAACGTTGGTCGTATTCAATAAGGGAAGTTAAATAAATTATTGTAAATTTAATACATTCGAAAAACTACTTTCAAAAAACTGCTATTACAATTTCGTCAATTCTTTCGAAGCCCATGACTTTGGAAATTTGGTAGCTAGTATTTCATCCAAAAACCTAAAATAACCTCTAGTCTCTTTGTCGCCTTTTACAGAAGAAACAAAGCAGCTGCTAGCTAGCAAGTCGTATACCAAACCAGACACATTACAACACATGTATATTTAATTACCTTCTGATATTGATAGATGGTGTTCAGCATTTTTTCGTTTAAATGCAAATCTGGTGGCGAAACCTGCGGGGTGACATCCGAATTTGAATTTTAAATTTCGAATACACATTTGAATATCGAAATTTAAATTTTTCACTACACCGCTGTTTGTTTATTTTTTCGATACGGCTGCTTAATAGTGTGTGAATTGCAATATTGTGCCGGAGTTTGGGTAGGTTTAGGATTGCATAGTTTTTGCTGCTACAAAATAAAACTTTTTATGCGACTTTTTTTTAAGGTTTCTTAGAGAACCTGATATCTAAAGCAAGGCAAATATAAGGTATTGTAGGTACAGGTTGTCATATAGTTAAAAGTTTTAATCAAATGCAAGACACTTTTTGTAGCAAAAGAAGGCTTTGTTTGGAAAATACATGAATTGAGGTAAAAATTATGCAAACTCACACCTTGAATCTTATTAAAGAAGAAAAGAAAAAAATATTTAGCATATTCATTAAAAGAAACATAATATACGAGAAAAAGATAGCGACCAGTCTATGTCGGAAGAATACTTACTAAACCTCCTAACATTCAACAAACAGATATTATGTCCTTAAATTATATCCAAATTCCAAACCATTATAAACCAAAACTATACTTACGAAAAAACCTCCCCCGCGTTTACTACTTACAAAAGCTATACCAACAATCGTAGGGTTGGCCGCAATATTCGCGTTATTAGTGGATTATCGATGCATGCCAATCATTCGGTTGATGGATCGATCGCCCGATTCTTTAGGGTTGTCCTCTTTCGGACGTGTCATTTGAATATTTTTATTGATTATGCACATGTCAAGTTGCAATGCTAAGGTTGAGTAATTATATAAATCGTGGAGTTAGATAATCTTTTTTGTGTAAGGGAGAGAATTATGTATATCTTGTAGTTTATTTATTATGTATGTGTTTCCTTAATATTTAAGGGTATTTTAATATATACGTCTTTATAAAGCTGTTTTTGTACTTTAAGATAAACATAAGTTTCACGAGTTGTTGTCAGAGGCTTGAGTGCCATTCTACGAAAATTTGAAAGCCTTTTTGGTATGGGCCACTCACATCCGTGTCTTTTAGGTACTTACGTGTAATCATACTTTACGATTTTCACACGAAATAAACTGTTTTATTTTCGAATTATTATTCTGTGGTATTTGACATTAATAAAAAAACCTTTTAGTTTTTCTTATGTAGTAAATTGCTTTTATAACAACCGTATCTTATAAGTAAACCATCAATAGAACTTCCCTTTCTCAAACTTCATACCTCGTTCTCTTTTGAAAACCATGACCATGTGAATCCATGTATTCATTTACGTGTTTACCAGCAAAAAATGATCACAATTTACCAGCAATTCATTATGCAAGGTCATAAACCATTACTATCTTTTGAATAAAAAGCCACACCGATTTATAGGGGCGCTTAATCGTGGGATATTTATTACTCGTCACGCCATCTATTTGTGAAAAAGATTTATTTGATACCTGCTGTGAGAAAAAGGTATGGCGTTATGCAATATGTAATAGATTATGTTATAATTTTATAAGTATTAGGCTTAAATAGACGAAGCTGTGATGAACGGGTGGTATTAGGTAATAGAATACGGGTATTTGGAAGTATTTATTGTAAGTGCAGAGAATATATCTACTATGATTAGGAAAAATGGAGGTTACTTACAGTTAACAGTACAATATGTTACAGACCTTATAAAAAGCGGAATAGCTAATTACCAGAATATCATGACGATATGAAATACTGAATTTACAAAATAAATCATTCAAAAAAATTAAAGAGGTGAGCAAAAAAGCTACAAAAACTAAGGTAATATAAAAAGGTCGGTATATCTCGATATTATAATTAAGATGAATGAACAAATAGATTCTGGTCCTTAGTGTAACGCAATACTATATTACAATACATACGCTACACGACTTGTGTATACACACTCCCTTTTTTATTATGGCGGGGTAGTCAGAGGCTTGAATGCCCATCTCCGAAATTTCGAAGGCATGTTAGGTATGTGTCATTCGAAGCCCGCGTATCACTAGATAGACAGCACCTAACGTGATAGGTAGTGAACCGTATCGCCGTATATAGGCACTGACTATTACCTATCCTGAGGGATAGGCAGGTTTCCTAACGATGTTTTCCCTCACCGTTAGGGACTGTAAATTATGTACGTAAATGAAAAACACACATTTAAATTTCATTCATTGGTACATGCCAGAGTTGGGATTCGAACCTAGGACCTTTCTCATACGAAGTCCGAGGTCTTACCCACTGGGCTACAGCCGCTATAAAACAAATATATTAATTATTTATATATTATTATTAACAATTATAATTAAATTAAATTATTATTAAATATATTACAAATCATTATCTCTTTAACCACACATTACAGTACAAAATTTGTTATTTCCAAATCAACTATTTAATAGACAATCACACGTCCCCAGACAGTTCGATAGTAACCAAAAATAACACCCAATTCTAGCCAATAACGACTGAAGTTAAAAATGGCATTCGGGGCCAATAATTAAGAAGCGTTGCTCACTGTAAGCTCATCTTTATTACGCCATTCATTCGGTAGAGCAATGTTTTCCAAATAAAATTAAGTTTAATCGCTTCAAACTTGACTTGTATGGCGCTTTTAAACAAGTCTTTAGGGACTGTTTTATTGTGGAATAGATAAATAGGAGTGGAATAGGATCGTTGTGTTGGGGTAATAATATATATTTTCCGTTCAGATATAGGTTTTGTTTCCTGTGGTAGTTGGTTAGTATTTAAGGGTTCAATTACGACCTCTATAGTACGTGGATAACGTATCATATATACATTTGTATTTCTTAAACATAACGTAATAATTAAATTAATCTCTCCAGTTTCAGTCCAAAAAAATAATTCGACGTAGCTCACGTGTTTTGGGGCTTGGCTCTGTATCAGTGGGTACAGGGTTCAAATCCCGCTTGAGCATGTACCAATGAAAATGAAGTTTAATGAATTTCTATGTACATTTTCGTAATAAAAACACATTTACGAAATGCGTCGAATTATACGGTGAGGGAAAACATCGTGAGGAAACCTACCTGTTCGTCGAACAGGTAATAGTTAGTGCTTGTAAGGCGGCGACATGGCTGACCACCTGTCACATTGAGTACTGACTATCTAGTTAACACGTGGGTTCGAGGTGGCCATAGAATGACTATACCTTCACAATTGCAGAGATGGAAACCTGAACCTCTGACTACCCCGCAAGGGTTAATGGTCGTGAATGCGTTTGTTTTTGTCTCTCCAATTGCTAATAATATTTGGAATGCATACATATATATTCACGCTCTCTAACCACTTTCCGGGTGGACCAAACCTTTAACACATAATATTTCTTTATATTTATTTCTTTATAATCCCGTGCTAGTCTGTAACGCAAACGAATGCAATCTGGCTGGCGATCTTCTCGACATGTCGTAGGAGGCAACTAAGGGACTAGGGTAAAATGGAATTTATTGGGCGAAGTTTTAGGAGCCTGTCATCAATGTTCAATATGATATCACAACCTCAATTTTGACGAATGATCTAAGAGATAATCATATTCTTTAGATTCCGCCCAAACAAACAGGATTAGAGGACGTGAATGTACAAGCATGTGTTTCCATGTAATATTAGCAACTGATAAGATTAATTCAATAGTCGTCTATGGATTGTCAACAAAGCCAGCAGCTCAGTGAAAGTTGAAAATACAAATAATTATTTTCGGCAGAATATTTAGTCAATTGTGATGCCAAACTGGCTAAATATGTTCGCTTTGGGATAAGATTTGGATCCTCAACTGGTCCGAATCGAAGAACAAGGAAGAGAAGAATTATTGGACTTCAACCTCGATTTCTTCGGTTGTAGCGGCTGGCGGCGTTGGTGTAACCATGGCGACGGAATAACAAGAAGTGCAAACGCCGTGGCATTAGTGTTTGTACTTCAGCCGACATAACTTTAGTGGTGAATGGCATATTAAAGAATTTAAAAAAAAAGATTAATTTAATAATTAGGTCATTATTATGTGATGGATTAATAACAATGAATTTCTAAAGATTTCACTTTCATACTGTCTACCAATGACACATTTAAATAAAGGGTTTGATTCCTAGTGTTTCTTTACGTCTCTTGGGACTCACTTTATGTAATATTTATCTATGTATATGTCTTAAATGTCTAACATCCCACTCCACAAGGGCAAGCAGACATACCAAAGTCCACCCCAATCAGTAACTCTTACTCGGAATGGATGTACAGATATTTGAGGAATGCAACTAAAACTGCACTCGTAATTCTGTCAAAATAATTAGTCAATTCCCGGATTCTTGCTTTGAACCCATTTGAAGAAATAAACAATTAGGGAATATCGTAATAGGTGCTAGTTTTTATTCTTATTGCATTGACGTACTGGTTTTAGGTTTTAGCATGTAGAGATTATAAATATCAGTTCAGGAATAGCACTTTTTGTTTTACATATAGATAGAATCTTGACAGACCGCGCATACAAGTTCAGTTTTTTGTATGAACCTTCCTAGTTCTCATACCTTTTAAATCAATCTTCTTATTTTTATCGATATTTGATGTGACAAACTATGATGACAACGAAAATATATAACAGTCCTTCTGCCTATTTTCAATCACTATAATGCTATTTCAAAATAAATTCGATCAGGTATACCGTTAAGTAGAACGTAAGGTAATATTAATATACCTACATAATACTAGGAAATATTAATATTACTGTGTATATGGAAATTTAAGGTTATATCATAAACTAATCAATTAAGAAATTGTATTAAGTAACAAAAATTCACTTCACCTACCCAACAATGACACGTCCCTGCAACCAAATAGCGACCATTACACATTTTCAATTGTACACAATCCACGTACCCCTATCTATTAACTAATTACTAAAAAGACCCAATAACTCAGCAGTAATCAACACAATAAAGCCCGTTTTACACCACCTAATGCATTAATAACCGAACAAAGGTGTAGGGATCTCATTAAACGTTTTGTGTTTTCCCACTGTGCGTGAAATATTATTTTTTTTGCCACGTGTCGCGACGATTAGCCTTTTTTGTGGACGCACCTTTAGGTCAGCGAAATTACTAACGTGGGAATCGGAAGGGATTTAAGTTAAGGGGAGTGTAAACTCTTTCGATATTCATAATTTAATGGAGCACACACCTCAACGTAATGCATTTTACAACTATAAAATTTATCAGTAAAATGAGTATTTTTTCCAATGCACAACTCTTATAACTTACATGATTCTATATCGCACCGCATTTAAAAGGAAAACCTAAATATAAAAAAACATTTCTTCAAAGGTTTTGTGGTTTGAAATCCTATAAACATTGAATTATAATAACACCATTTGTTAAACTCCGTGGCGAGACCGGTCAATTATCTGCAAGCTAATCTGAGGCAGACTTAAAAACTACGCTTTTCTGCTGCTTTCCAGTCTAGTCATTGACGTTAGAAGCTATATAATGTATTTATTTATCTAAAATAAGTATATATTTATTAAAAAAACGTTTAAACTTAACAGGGGTTAGTTCAATTAGTCTTAAGTTATTATGATATAATCTAGATAACACAAAATAAGCAAACCCAATCACTATTCGACATTCATTCCCATTCAAATATTCTTAACTCATTTCACGTCAACTACAACTTCTAACACACTTTTTCACTATATTTTGTCTCCATTCGATATCACCAATCAAGAGCCTCAAATTGAAATATTAGCTTCGGAACACGTCGTTCTTCTATTTTGAATAATGCATGCAATACCATGCTTAATGCATGCAGACAAATGTGGCGGTACAGCGGTTGATGTAACCCCTTCTTTTGCAGGGTTATTCTGGGACAATTGTGGTGTATGACTGCTACTGTTATACTACTATTTTTACTACATACTATAGTACAGTAATAAATACATACAATTGTAATACAAGTAATATAACTTGTTAGTACTATAGTTATATTACTTGTGTGTTGAAATATGTTTAGCGGAAATACTTTATTTAGGTTAGGATAAACATAATTTACTGTCGGGGATTGAAGAACAAGAACAGTTAATTGAATACTACTCATATTTATGAATTTAATTATTATATCTGCTATTTCTTGTACAGAAACACACTTTTCGACATTATGTTATACAATTCTAATTCTAATTTTCTTGACACAACTCGCGTGTAATCTTAATTCAGTTGATCAATCTTTTACAGTCTTAAATTTCATCAATCTACATATTGTCCACTCCGGATTTATACATGCCATTGAATACCAAAAGTTAAATAATAATTCACATGGTCCTTTTTATCTTCCACACAGAGAACCCTAGAATAACCCCTCAGTCAAATCTAACTAGCACCAACAACCCCAAACCGTAAGCGCAATATGTAACGAATTTGTTTTTCAATTTCATACCAATTCTGCATACCAGCGCACGGTGTCTAATAAAAAAAGTATTGTGTTTTTTATGGCGTGCAAATAATGTTTCTTGCAACACTTTCCCTGCGAATTTCTTTGTCATCTTTTTATGGCAATAAAAGGAGGTTTCTTTCTAAGGCTCTGTGGTTGTGATTCGTTAATAACCCGACACAACGTCGTTGTGGGTTTTATGGGAATTATTGCGTTTTTTTTTCTCATTTTCTGACGTTATAGCCGAAGGAAATGGTTTTATTAGCTTGCATAAATAAATCTCATTAAGATTTTTATTGGCTGTGATGTGGTTATTGTGTGATTTATTTTCGGTTTCGGCGTTTTGTGTATGCCACATTTATTTTTATGATGTACTTACATGTTAAGTAAATTATTATTAAAAGCTAAATACAATCTAAATTGTTTAAAAATTTAACATGGCTGGTTACAAATACAAATAAAAAATTGATTTTTAACGCTAATCTAAATTATGAAATAATGTCGCAGACTTATATGATATAATAAAAAGACAGGAAGACATAATATATAATGAAATGAAATGAAAATCTTTTTATTCAATATAAGGATCATAAAATCACTTATTGAAAGAGAAAAAAAAAAACATTTTTTATAAAAAAATATGTATAAACAAGAACAATTAAATTGTTAATTGTTAATTGTTTATACGGTGAGGGAAAACATCGTGAGGAAACCTACCTGTTCGTCGAACAGGTAATAGTTAGTGCTTGTAAATGGCGACATGGCTGACCACCTGTCACATTGAGTACTGACTATCTGGTTAACACGTGGGTTCGAGGTGTCCATAGAATTACTACCTTCGCAATTGCGGAGATGGACACCTGAACCTCTGACTACCCCCGCAAGGGTTAATGGTCGTGAATGCGTTTGTTTGTTTTTGTTTTAAATTGTTGTATAAAAGTTTTTCCATGGACTTTTAAAACTGAGATATATAATGATTTTAAACAAGTAACGTGACTAACACAAATTATAATTTTATTTAGTTTATGATAATAAGTTTGGTTTGAATAATTATTTATCAAAGATCCCATCACAAAGCACAATATCAATTAATAACGTCCTCCCCAGACCTAACAAAAAGAACCTAACACTACCAGGGTTAGTGCAATTTACTCATCCCACCAGACATCAGCAGACAAGGAGGTAATCCATTTATCACCCGCCTCTTTTCAATCGGGCACTTTTTGTTCGCGAAGATTAAATTTCGACACGAACCGAGTGACATGGCGGTCATTAATATCGCTCCAAAATGTGAACAGACGTGTGTAATTTCATTTTGTAAGAAATGCAAGACCTTTGATAGTTAGCTAAGTAGATGCCTTTCTTTCTGGTGAATGGAATCTATTGGTATAAGAGCTAGATACTTGTGATCAATAGGTATTCCTTATTGACGCCATTACTGCTTTATGATAATGTGACGGTGTAAATATGGTTCCGAATTTTTTTAACATTATAATGTTATTGTATAAAAACAAAAGGCAAACACGTTCACGACCACTAACCCTTGCAGGGTAGTCAGAGGTTCAGGTGCCCATCTCCGCAATTGCGAAAGTAGTAATTCTATCGCCACCTCGAACCTACAGGTGATAACCCATGTCGTCATTTACAAGCACAAACTATTACCTGTTAGGAGAACAGGTAGGTGTCCTCACAATGTTTTCCCTCACCGTAGTATTCGATGCATTTCGTAAATGTATTTTTATTATAGTATGTTATGTAAATGGATATACTTTTAGAAACACAATAGACATGAGATTTATTATATATACATATATAGCCTAGAACATTTGTAAAGTATTTATTTTGGCGAAATAAAGGAAAGGATAATAATATTTGATAAGTGCAATGTTTCCGAAATGAACTGTAAGCGTGTGAGATACATGAAACCGCTGAGTTCATATTTTCTCTACGTGATTTTTACAGCACAGGCTAAATACCTCAAATAGAGTAGCTACTGTAAATTCACACTTGAATATACTGTCACCATTTATAAATTATAGATTACAAATCAAGTTATTTCCCGACAATATATTTAATTATGTTGGAAAGTCCACAAATAGTAAATACGTCGATAGAATACTTAAATAGTGTCTCAGTTTACATTGAAATATACGAGTGGTAACAAGTTTAGATTATAAAAATGAATCTAATAAAACCCTATTGGTATTTGTTTTGCGTTATAGTTTCCTCATCGTTAGTTCTTGCGGAAACGAAAAAGGAGCCTCAGAAAACCAAAAATGTAACCGATAAGGTTACCAAATTAAACTCACGCTTTAATCCCGAAAACTTTTTCGAAAACATGTTCGGCTTTGGAAATGACCGCGAAGATAATCCTTTTATGGGATCCCCACGAGAGGAATCACAGTATCCTTCCATGAACGAATGGGGCCCGAATAACGGCAATCGCCGACCTAACAATCAGGACTTTTAACCTGATAACAACAATAACCATCAAGACTACCCAGACAGTTATCCAAATGGTCAAAGACCTTATCCTGACAATAATGATTATCAGAATTACCCTGGAGACTATGCTAATCAAAATCGAAGACCCTATTACCCAAACCAACGTCCTAATCAATATCCTAACGATAGACGTCCCATAAATAATGGCCAGTATCCCAACACAAATGGGAATGGTCAAGGTAGCTATGAAAATGAATATCCTGGTGAAATATCGTTTCCGAATACAAGACCAGGTGGAAATAATTACCCAGGTGTGAACCAAGGTCAATTTAACCAAAACAGACCTGATCAAGGACAATACCCAAATGAAGGAGGCTTTGGAAGTCCAGGGTTAGGAGGTTCAGTGGATGATATTCCTGATCAGATACAGTATCCAGAAGGTGGTACTGGTAATAGACCAGGAGGTGGAGGAAATCCAGGACTAGGACCTAATCAGGCCGGCATTTTGGGCAGACCTGTCATGGTGACAAATCCAACGGGATTGGAAGAACAAACAGACGTGTAAGGAAAATACTCGTATTTATCTAGTTGTTTAGTTAAGTAATTAATTTTTAATTACAAAAATCTCGAGTATCTGAAAAATATTAAGTAATTATTTGCCCACGTACGATAAAAAAATATTGTTACTTTGTCATGTCTAAACTAGCGTAACATGGACACTGGATTTGAGAAAAATTTTTGTTTAAGTATCTTATTTATTATTTTGATGCAAGGGGGCACACTATCACCCTAGTGCCTCAAGCCAACCTCACCTGCCCGTGGTGCATCCTGCTTTATAACTAACGAGGCTCTGGCGACCGACAAATGGCGGTATAACCATTCCTTAATCAAGCGTGGCTAAATGCAACAGACCAGTGACGGGCAGCAGCGTCACTGGTGCGAAGAGCTACGTTCTGCGCTCACCAACCCGCCTGCCCAGCGTGGTGAGTAAGGGCAATACCCCCCCATGAGAAAGGCTACGAACACATGGCCCCCAGTTCCCGGTCGCCCTACTATTCCGGCCCACGGCAGCGGTCTCGGTTACGGTAGGGCAGGGGGTGCTAAGAATCCCCGGGTTACGGACAGCTGCCACAAATTGACACTGGCGACGTACAATGGACGCAGTCTACGGCTGGACGAAAGCCTGGCGCAACTGGAGGTAGAACTGACTAATTTAAGGTGGCATGTTCTGAGGATATCAGAGGTCCGAAGATCTGGTGAGGACACCGTTACCCTAGAATCAGGCCACCTGTTCTACTTCCGGGAGGGCGACCAGAAGTCACAGGGTGGCGTAGGTTTTCTCGTCAACAAGGTTCTCCGTGACAACGTGCTGGAGGTTTCGAGTGTGTCGACCCGGGTAGCGTACCTAGTACTGAAACTGACCAAGAGATACTCTCTTAAGGTCGTGCAGGTATATGCGCCGACGTCGGCATACCCAGACAGTGAGGTCGAGGTGGTTTATGAAGATATCGCCAAGGCGATGCATAACACCACCAAGACCCACTACACCGTTGTCATGGGGGACTTCAATGCCAAAGTGGGAGTGCGCGAATGCGATGAATCGCGTATCGGAGCGCACGGGGTTGGATGCAGAAATGCCAGAGGGCAGATGCTGGTCAACTTCCTGGATAAAGAGGGGCTGTTCTGCATGAACACCTTCTTCGAGAAAAAGCCCCATAGGAAGTGGACCTGGCAGAGCCCAGATGGTGGGACGAAGAACGAGATCGACTTCATCTTGGCAGACAAGAAGTACGTGTTCAGGGATGTCTCAGTGGTTAATAGGTTTAAGACCGGCAGTGACCACCGCCTTGTGAGAGGCACCCTGAATTTCGACTTTAAAGCCGAGAGAAGCCGATTAAGAAGATCCGTTCTTCGCCCAACGATGCTCCAATCCGTGCACGGCTCTGAAGCGTTCCAGCTGGAACTACGCAATCGCTTCGAAGCACTGAATACCACGGCAAGTGTTGACGAGAACCTCGATGATGTGGTGAGGGTACTTCGCGAAGTGGGTGGAAGATGCTTCAAGGGAGGGCGAGGCAGTCGAAGGTCTAAACTCTCAAGCGGAACCCTGGAATTGATGCGGATTCGACGTGAATTGCCAGAGGGAGCTTCGTCAGATACCCAACGTCTCAATAAAACTATCCGAAAATCGGTGAGACGCGACCTCCGAAGCTACAATGCGCAACTCATCAAAGAGGCCATTGAGCGAAATCGGGGGTCGAAAGTCTTCTGTAAAAGAATGGGTACATCTAATCTGACGAAGCTGAAAACTTCAGAGGGCAGAACCGTCACTTCAGTTCCGGGGTTGAGGGCTTTTACGGCCATCTATACTCCTCGCATGCCCCGAAGCCTCCACCCGATGCGAAGGACCCAAGAGCCACATTGGTGCGCCACTACACTGATGATCTCCCGCTCGTGGACGAAGACGAAATTGGGAGCGCTCTCAAACAACTTCATAATGGGAAGGCTCCCGGCGAAGACGGAATAACCTCGGAGCTTCTAAAGGCGGGAGGAGCTCCAGTCCTGCAGAAGATCAAGCACCTATTTGATTCCGTCATAGCTAATGGGACTACCCCGACGGCGTGGAGTGAGAGCGTGGTGGCCTTGTTCTTCAAAAAGGGAGACAAGGCCCTATTGAAGAATTATAGGCCTATCGCGCTCCTAAGCCACGTCTACAAGTTGTTCTCGAGGGTGCTCACAAATCGTCTGGCCTCAAGATTTGACGCCTTCCAGCCGCCGGAGCAGGCCGGATTTCGAAAAGGTTTCAGTACCATAGACCACATCCACACAGTGCGGCAGGTTATACAGAAGTCTCATGAGTATAACCAGCCGCTGTGTCTTGCCTTTGTGGACTACGAGAAGGCCTTCGACTCCATCGAGATCTGGGCTGTTCTGGAATCCTTGCAGCGATGCCAGGTCGATTGGCGTTATGTGCAGGTGTTGAGGAGCCTATACAGCGTGGCATCGATATCTGTTCAAGTCCAAAACCAAAAGACAAGTCCTATACAGTTGCTCAGAGGAGTGAGACAGGGGGATGTCATCTCCCCGAAACTGTTCACGAACGCACTGGAGGACGTCTTCAAAACTCTGGATTGGACTGGGATGGGTATCAATGTCAATGGCAGATACCTCACGCACCTCCGTTTCGCTGACGACATTGTCATAATGGCGGGTTCGCTGCAGGATTTACAGGGAATGCTGCATAGTCTTAACGCTGCCTCACGGTCGGTCGGTCTCCGGATGAACTTGGACAAGACAAAAGTCATGTTCAATGAGCTCGTTGTTCCGGGGCCGATCACGATCAGTGGAGAAACGCTCGAAGTGGTCCAGGAATATGTCTACCTGGGCCAGGTTCTACAAATGGGTAGGGACAGCTTCGAGCGTGAGATTTCCAGAAGAGTGCAGCTGGGCTGGGCAGCATTCGGGAAGTTGCGTCATATCTTCTCGTCGCCACTACCGCAGTGTCTTAAGACCAGGGTTTACAATCAGTGCATCCTACCCGTAATGACGTACGGTGCCGAGACGTGGAACATGACAGTCGGGCTGGCTCACCGATTACATGTCGCTCAGCGGGCAATGGAACGTTCGATGCTGGGTATCTCGTTAAGGGACAGAGTCCGGAACGAGATTATCCGGCAGAGAACCAATGTCGTAGACATTGTCTATGGATGTTGCAAGCTGAAGTGGCAGTGGGCCGGTCACGTCTGTCGCAGAACCGACGACCGTTGGAGCAAAGCGGTTCTCGAATGGCGACCGCGTCTCGGTAAACGTAGTGTAGGACGCCCCCCTGCCAGATGGACTGATGACCTGAAAAAGGTCGCTGGTAGTGGTTGGCTGAGGGCCACGAGTGATCGTGTTTTGTGGCGTTACCTTGGGGAGGCATACGTCCAGCAGTGGACTGTCATAGGCTGATTGATTTATAAATTACAATAATATATAATAATAAAAGTATATTGAAAAGATTTGTGTCTTATATTTATTTTAGCATCTGAAATTAATTTAGGGGAATCAATTAGCACCGGATTGTAAACCACATAATAACTCTTCAAGACTTACATAGTACGCTTATATATTTAAACCCATCAAAAGAATTAATTCAATGTAATCTAAAGGACGTTGTAACATTAAAATCCATCTATTAGTATAGATATATTCTTAAGAATCTGGTAAATATTCTTTAACGATGTTTATGTAGAATACTGACTGCAGTTTTTTCCCCATTGTGCAGTATATTTAACTCATGTTCCCTTAATCATCAGGGATAGGCAGGTTTCCCCACGATGTTTTCCCTCACCGTTAACGACTGCAAAATATGTTGGTAAATGATTAAACACCAAATTTTCACTATTGATTATTTTGTACTTGTTGTATGTCTAGTCTATTTGGATGCAATGGCCGTGCAATGGCATATCATGACAGATTCTTGTAGACGATACGAACGGGGTGTTTGCAAACAGAACGTGCTAAACTGTATCCAACATTTTCAAACAAGAAAAATGTGATACATTTTTGTATTTTCCCAAGGATACTGCAAAAGATTTTCTGTAGACGAACGAAGCGTGCCTGCATACACGTTGATTTATATCTTCTTAATATTTTGAGGATATTCTACTGTGTAATACTTTCAATCTAGGCTTGCATTCTTATTAAAATAGTATCACGTGTATAAAATTTATGGTGTAAATTTTGCTCCTGCGAGAACCATTGTAGCAATTTTATAGTGATAAAATGTTACTAATGCAGAGTATGCAGGCGCTTTAAAAATAACGCGTTACAAGTTTGCGCTTTCAACATTTGTAACTATTATTGACAATTTTTTTTTAACATATTAAAATAGTATTTTGATATATAAGCAATCGGGTTATACGCTAGGATATTGTCAAAAATTTTAGTACTTTTAGTACATAACAAAACAATGGTAATTCTATACTCGACAGCGGACATAGGTTCCTACTATTTTACCAATCTCCCACTCAGAAAAGATAGAAACAAGAGCCATTTTCACTATATGTACCCAATGAATAGGAGTTTTTACTCTATTTATCCCACAGCGATTAATCTTTAATCGTTTAGTGTCTTGTTACACGAGGTTCTAATATCATGTGAAAATATATTCCCCTTAATAAAGCTTTTATAGATTTGCGTAGGATTTAGAAATATGAACTTCTGCTAATATTAGTTAGTTCACGTTGATAAATATTGGGATAAATATTGGATAAATTTGAACAGTGATTTGGACATTTTTATTCAATTTACTTATATATATTTATGGTTTGTAATTAAGTACGGACAGATTGTAAATTAAATGGCCGTAATTAGGTACTTGCTTCTAGATATAGTATATTGAATAGTAGGTATTATCTATAACTATATCGTTCAGTAAAAAACTTTAAATTAGTCCTATATTTGTTACTCTGGAGATGTTGTAGCGAGGCGTGTATGTAAAATTGCAATATGAATTTCCCTTAAATTACGTATAGCTTTTAGGAAGTGTGTTTGAGAAATTTATATGCATTTTACTATTATACCACATCGAAGTCTTGTTAAATAATATTACTTCAATAATAATAGAGCAAAACCAACATACAATCACGACCTTAATTACCTACTATAATAACATATTACTGGCTTTTGATTCCCAAAATACATACTATTAAAATCCAATTTAAAATGGCTGCCGATTTTTAAGATGGCGTCATGACTGACAGCGACACACGTCAGTCACGTGCAAGCCATTGGCCAGGAAAAGCGTTGGTTTGGAATAAACCTCTAAACGCTATAATCAGGGGTTTATTGTTCAAATAATTTTAGGGGGTATCAGATATACATATCTATTTGTTTATTAAAAAACAGTAGGTACCAACTATAGTAACACTGTTGTACAATATTTCGATAGGTACCTAAGTTTACATGAATAAAAATAGCTATTAGTTTATTAAAAAACAGTACCAAGTATTACTATACTGTTGTAAACTATTTCGATACCTAAGTTTACATACCTTACTAATTACGCCTGTTCAAATAATTCTTTCCACCTAACGATTTTTCTCAGTCTCACATAGGACTTAAAATACGGAAATTAAGTCAGGAATAATAACTTTATTTTTACAGTGGTCGTTGTATAAATTAAAACAATTTTTTTTTATAACCCTAATTATAAAAACCAAGTCTTACTAAGTGTGTGTTTTTCTACGCATCTCCCATTACCAACTATTCTTATGAACATTATGTAAGTACAGACTACACCACAAGTCAATATTAGCCACCCCAATCCCACGGAACCACAATTATTTCTCCATTTGCAACCACATATCATGTTCGACGGCGCGTGCCCATTGTTTGCATCCAAACGAATTATACATTGGCGAGTGGTTCCTACAGCCAATTATCTGGGTGTTTTTAACAAGGGTGTTGATTGTTTGGTTTAAGTAGATGATGGCTTTTAATGTACGATTCAGTTGGTACCTAATATACAGCTAGCCACATTTAGACTTTTAAACACTCGCGATTTGTGCTGATTTTTATTTACTATATGAGACCGGGTCGTATCACGACTTTCCGCGACCACGGCCTATGCAACTGGGTCGAAACGTCGGGTTATATGTCGGGTTAGATATCTATATCTTTATTTAATTTTATCGTGATAAGACCCGATCTCATCTAGTAAATAAAATTACGTATAGATTGCATTTGTATTGAGAAATAGCACATAATTTTCAAAATTTCAATTCATTAGCACTGTGGTTAAGATTCTATGATTTAGGATGTTTAGAGGTATTAGTAATAGTGCCCAAATTTCGTGTCGTCTTTAATCAATGACTGGTATCATTGAATAATTTATTTATTCGTCCAAAAATACCCTAGTAAACTTAAGTGGATATATATGGATCTGTATTATACCTCTTTCCACTCTCCGCAATTGCAAAGGTAGTAATTCTACAGCCACCTCGAACCGTGTTGACCAGATAGTCAGTACTCAATGTGACAACTGGTAAGTCACGTTACCATTACAAGCACTAACTATTACCTGTTCGGGGCACAGCTAATAGTTTGCCAAAAACTACTGATTATAGGCTACCGATCTGTATTGTATACTATATTTACGGGTGTAACACGTGTCACAAAGTCATTAATTCGTAAACTAAAGAATACCACCCACATATTTACTAAGCACCTTCTTATATCACTTGCCTCCCCACATTTAAAGCCCGATCGCTTTGATCCCGGATCAGTCAGGGGTGGTCAGATTACTGAAGTGCAAAGTATGAGTTTATTAATTTCTCACAAGCGGATTACTCTATGCCAGCCTAGACGCACTTAAAAAGGAAGAGATTTAGTTGCAAGCATTAGTATTTAGTGTGTAGTATATTAGATAGTGTGTATGAGGAGGTGTATGAGTGTCAATGAAGCGAAAGCGGTTTGGCAGGACAGATGGGGATCCATGGTCTCTGCCTACCCCGCTAAAGAGAAGTGTGATGTGTATGTATGTAAGATTAAATAATGCAGTTTCTAACTCTATGTAATTAGTTTCATACTGTTGCGTTCAGGCATTGTATAATTTTACGTGAGCTTTATTTTTGCACTATTGCTATATGTTAAAACAACAAAAAGTAATGAATATAAATGTAGGAGTGTTTTAAAAATAACAAATGTACACAATGTACAGAGTTACTATAACTCAATTTTAAAATACCGTACTTTAAAATACTGTCTTTATCATTTGTCATATGGCCAACAATGATCACAGTTATTAATATTACATAGCCACTACTTCTCAACCTACCCTTGACTATTCTTAATAAATCCAGCTTTCCCTCAGCATGAGCCCTTAATCCCTCAAAGAGAATCCAAGATGGCTGTCACCCACCGTGATGAAAGACCCTTAGCACCTCGTCGCGACGGAATTAATTGTTGGGATTAAATTTTATTAATGTGAAGGTAAATGTAAGCACATAGTATCGGAAATCTTAGGTGGACTATCTGTCACAAGGATAGTCTTTACATACATATATTCAAGGCTATATGTCCCTAAAATGATAGGCATAGACTATTATGCCCATCATATTAGGAAGTATAGGCGTGAATATATGTATATATAGGATCGCCACCTGAACCGATCCTAACAAATTTCTAGTGCTTCACTCACACCTTTTTAACACATTAACCTTCTCATACATGCTCTTCTGTTCTTCACAAAGTTTTTTCAAGTTTTTTCTGCTGTATATGTAATATTTTACTGCTACATTTATATGTAACATTGTAATTTTTACACGTTTGAAATGTTATAAGTTATAACAGCAAATTTGGTACAAATAATCTCGTTAAATCGATAAAAGCACTTGCTAGAAAACATTCATTTTTTGTGATAATAAATAGAAAGGTCTATGGCGTTAGTTAATAAATGCTTGTATAAGTAAAACGCTATATTGTGTAAAGTCATTTATGAGAAAAAAAAAACAAATAACGGAAATAAAAATTTTATTGATTCAAAAATTTATTCGTGAATCTGAACTATTAAAATATGTGTAAAACTCATTTGTGAAAGAACAAGGCTAACATATGATAACGATGAAATTAAAAGACTCTAATGTACACATTGCGAATTGTAGACAAATGAAAAGTAAAATAGAGACTGAAAAGGGGATGAATATTATTAATCTGTACAATTTCATTTATTTTAATGTGAGTGCAGAAATTTTAGTAAAATTCATAATCCTTTCAGTGTGTCTATACTGCTACTTTTTGGAAAACGGACGTTTTCTTATGTTTTACTAGATTAGTATTCATAAAACACTAGGAAAACATCAAATATGACTGATACTGTAATTACTTCCGTAATTATGTTTTCATAGATTTTTATAAAAGCCTTACATCCTTAGGATAAAGACGGCTTACTTCCAAATTACTTTCGATTAACCACGATCATACACCTTACAATTATTTAGTTTTTGTCTCAAATTTGATAACACCATTACCTGTTCCTCTATACAACTTCCCATAACTTCTCTTTATGATACCTGTCCATAGACTCTCTTTAGCCCTAAATCTACCTTCACCTAGAGCCATATCTACTTTTTCACCAACTTCTACATTAGAACCAGTAACAGTGTCATCGCATTCAATTTTTTCTCCTTCCATCCTGTTCGTCTTCACGTTCCAAATCCATTACACCTGCAGTCCCTCAATGTTCTCCTGACCACTCCAGGGGAATCTGGTCTGTTCCACGTCCTCAAGAACATCGGCTTCCAACTCCTGTCTCTGCATGTCAGTGAGAAGGTCGTTCTCGTCGTCGTAGAAAGCGAAGATGGAGTCAGCTGCCGAATCGCCCGCGTCTCCACGCTCTGGCTTCCTTCTGGTTATCTCGGGGTCCTGGGAGGAGAGAAATGGTTTGTTATATCCAACAAGGACGTACATATAACAGTTTTGCAATTACATATATAAACATTTACGACTCTACGTCCCCAACGGGATAGGCAGAGACTATCGATCGCCACCTGGAACTATCCTGACAAATTAATATTTTCAGGTGTCACAGATTAATGAATTATGATAAACAGTCTTCAAACTTTTATTTACTTGTGAAAACTGAAGACAAATCTCTAGGAAATTATAAATGAACATAACTTCTATGAAGCAAATACAAACAATAAAATTTTTTCTTCGATCATTTTTTATTACTTACAACTTCATTGACTAACGCATACCAAATATTTACAACTCATTTCATGTCTAGAAGTTTATAGAATCTCTTCAATATAAATATCTTCACAGAGCATACTTACGGTGATCTGAATCATTTGCAGAAGAGGCACCTCCAGGTGGAGTGGAGAGAACTCCTTATGTTCTTCTTCCATGTACATCTCTTTCGTGTTTTTCTTCATCTGAATGAAAAAATAGGCATACATTTTCATTTGAATCGTTCAGTAGCTACATTCATTTAGAGTGTAATAGATATAGAAAAATCTCGAGAAGTTGTTAATTTTTTGGATGAGACAATAAAAATTCAGTCATTTATCAATTATTTACTATCAATAATAAAGTCTCTTTTTTGTCTCACTTGACAGTTGGCGAAATAATCCTATATATGATAAAAAAAATTACGTAAACATATCGTCAGGTTAAGCCCGCATACATACATAGGTACACAGGTACTACATAGGTACAATTTGATGATTATTCTTAGACACATGCTACTCACTTTAGCCATCTTCCACTTATCCAGTAGATCGTTGGTCTCCTTCAAAGCCTCTTTGCTATCCTCAATAATTTTGTCCATTTTGTCCCATCCGTTCTCGGAACCACATTTTCTTAAGATCTATCAAAGAAATAACCAAAACCATATTTAATTAACCCACATTCATCATATTATTAGGATTATTAATAAAAAACGCTTAAAGTATAATTAGTTTCAGTATTAAACAAATTTATTGTTTCAGACTTTTTTAGATTCATTTATTTTTATAAAACTTCCGGACTATGCCAAATTTAACTTGAAGCTATAACAAACTTGTAAACTAATTCAAACAAGATACGCCAATAACGAAACAATACAACCAACAAAAAATTCTACAAACACCATAGTTCCACTTACCAAAAACGTGATCATAACCAAAATAGCCTCCACACACAGCGCCGGAATGTCAATAAAGGTGCTCAAAGGCTGCGCGGGGACATTGCTCGGCAAAGCAGGCTTCCCTTCCCCAATCAGGCTGAAGTTCTCCCTAAAGAACCTTGCCAGAGAACCACCCATCAGCAGGTCTAGGGATAGAAGACCAATCACTATAGTGCCGCAGTAAATATTCTTCAACAGTGCATTCATTTTGATCTTCAAGCCCTAGCCTGACCCGAACTTTTCTTCCTAACCCTACATCGGGACTCAAAGGTGTTTTATTTCACACGAAAATTTTAAGGAAACAAAAAAATGACAATTCGTCTGATGATTATTTTCGCTATCAACAGGGAAAGGAGGTCGGTTGTTTTATTCTTTCTTCGTATTGTCTATGAGTGATGGATTTATGGATTGATGGTTGGATGGAACATTTAGAGTACCCGCCACATAAGGTGGCAGTAGCCAATCTTGGAACTAAATTTGACGTTTCCGCCATTGCGTGTTATTTTGTATGAAAGGTAAATTTAGTATTACCAGCGTTGTGTTTTTTGCCCACTCTTTGTAATTTTTATGTTTGTTAAGGGTGATTATAATAAATTGATTTCTGGAGTTTCTTGTTAGTTCTTCTCCAAGGGTCTCCGCTGAACTTCTTCTTCTCAATCGTTACGCTCTTATCAGAGCGGTCGTGGTCTTCATGACGTGGCATCTTGAGCAGCCGAAATGGTTGGTGAACTAACCTCGGTAAAAATATGTAAAGACAATGCTCAGTGCCATGTTTGAAATAGTTTTTTTTACATACATACATACACATCACGCCTGATTCCCTGTAGAGGGGTAGGCAGAGATCACGGATCCCCATTTGTCCCGATCCTGACAGACCACTTTCGCTTCATTGACATTCATACATTCTCTAATACACTCTCGGCGGTTATAGGTACTCCTAACGTCACCTTTTTTCAATATAGCGTCTATCTGACTGTCTTATTAGGCCGGCCCCTACGTAACCGCCCTTCCACTTCACTCATATATATTCCTTTTGTCAATATATAGTTTTTTTAATTTGTACTTAGATCATAAAATAACTTTCAAAGAGAGCTTATGATAGGGCCTATTTTGAATAAAAATATTTTGACTTTTGACTTTGGTATATTAATTTGTTTTATTTGAGTTTATAGCTCTGCAACCAAAGATCGTTACAAATGAAACCTCAATATAATGTATCGAGCCGTATGGCACAGTGAGTGCTAGTTTTGGCGTGTTTACTGGCAACACTGGATTACGCGACTGTGGCGACGTCTCCAACTGCCACCTTATGTGGCGGGTACTCTACGCGCTACGTTATAGTGTTGTTTTTGATGAATGTTTTATGTAATAAGTAACAGCTCAAATATTGATATAGAAAAAAGAAATTAAGTAAGTATAAAATAAAAACATAAAAAAATTATTAAAACGAACAAAAGGTAAATAAAAAATGTATTGTACTGTACTGAATTTGAGCACAATGTGAATAGAAGATAAACGAGTGTCAATAAATCGAAAGTGGTCTGTCAGGATCCTGACAAATGGGGATCCGTGATCTCTGCCTTACAGGGAATCAGGCGTGATGTGTATGTATGTATGTATGAATTTGAGCACCTAGAAGCAAAAGCCAGAAATAAAACACAAAAACATTAAATTAAACTTAAAGAACTTTTTTTTCATACATACATATATTCAATTTGGAGATCGATAGTCTCTGCCTATCATGTTAGGAAAGTACAAGCGTGAATATGCGTATTTCCTCTAGAAAAACTATTATCGCTATCACTATGGAAACAGGTCATACATTTTCTTTCAAGTTTTCCATCGACAAAATTAAGTCGGTAACCATGGCAACGATTTTCCACTATTCCATGTTTACAAACAATTCTTACAATCCTGTGTTGCATATTTTGAAACATTTTATAATTATTTCGTTGCTTACTGAGTTTTTGTATTAATCATTCAAACCTTTCATTGTTTTTTTAGACATATTTGTGTTGGGTGCTTCAAAGTATGGTAAGTACATATTTGTTCTTAAGTAGCTAGCTATTCATCAAATATATACATACATAAATGCATATACATCACGCCTGATTCCCTTTAGAGGGGTAAGCAGACATCACGGATCCCCATTTGTTCCGATGACAGACTACTTCATTGACACTCATACATCTTCTCATACACACTCGGAGGTTATAGGCACTCCTAACGTCACCCTTTTTCAATATAGCGTCTATCTGACTGTATAAAAGTATATGTTTACAATTATATGATCTTTAGCTTACCAAGGTTTCCTAGATTTTTGCCTAATTTACTAGTCAACCATCATCAAATGCAAGATGTAACTTCTCAATACACACATCACGCCCGTTTTCTTATACAGGGGTAAATTAATGATGAATCATCATCATAATCAGCTTGTCTGAATCCACTGTTGGACATAGGCCTCCTCCAAATGACGCCACTTCTCCCTGTCAGTGGCCATTCGCATCCATTCGATGCCAGCCGACCTGCGCAAGTCGTCTTCCCACCTTGCCGGGGGGCGCCCCACACTACGTTTACTGAGACGCGGTCTCCACTCTTCTTCTTATGATGATCTCTTCGTTTAATGATGTATATTAATGTTCTATCCAATCTCTCATGCTTTGAGTATTAATGAGATGATAATGATTTTATGAAATTTCTAACAAACATACACATGACGCCTGATTCCCTGTACAGGGGTAGCCAAGGATCACGGATTCCCATCTCCTATCTGACAAACCGCTATCGTTTCATTGACACTCATACACCTCCTCATACACCTCTGTTATAGGTTCTTCTAACGTCACCCCTTTTCAATATGGCGTCTATCATGTGTCTATAGAGATCCCGCCACATAAGGTGGCAGTAGCCAAACTTGGAACTAAATTTGACGTTACCGCCATTGCGTGTTATTTTGTATGAAAGGTAAATTTAGTATTACCAGCGTTGTGTTTTTTGCCCACTCTTTGTAATTTTTATGTTTGTTAAGGGTGATTATAATAAATTGATTTCCGGAGTTTCTTGTTAGTTCTTCTCCAAGCTAGGGTCTCCGCTGATCTAACCTCGGTAAAAAATATGTAAAGACAATGCTCAGTGCCATGTTTGAAATAATAGTTTTAAGAGATTCGCGATTTATACTCATGATATAAGATATAAGGGTGTGTATAAGATTGATTGCAGCTGTGGGAAATCCTACGTCGAACACACTAAACGGTCTATTGCGGACAGAGTGAAGGAACACATAATATATGTAATATATAATAAGAAGGATAAGTCCCGTTAATTATTAATCATGTTTGAAATAGTTTAATAAACATATTTTGACTTTGATATATTAATTTGTTTTATTTGAGTTTATAGCTCTGCAACCAAAGACCGTTACAAATGAAACCTATAATGTATCGAGCCGTATGGCACAGTGAGTGCTAGTTTTGGCGTGTTTACTGGTAACACTGAATTACGCGACTGTGGCGACGCCTCCAACTGCCACCTTATGTGGCGGGATCTCTACGTCTTATTTATGAAATTGAATATATTTTTATTTTATTCGTTTCAGCCGCCAAAAGGAAAACCAAAAGGGGGGAAAAATGCCGGTGAGTTTTTAAATTGTACAATTTATATTTTCATATATACACTTCACGTCCGTCTCTTTGTAGAAGCGTTGGCAGAGAGTAAGGATCCCCATCCAAGGATACAAGGGCCTAAGTCTACTAATGCGTTTTAGCACAAACACACTTTAATATCAGATCAGTAATAGTGTGAAGTTGATAATGGATTAGTAATAGTGTGAAGTTGATAATGGATTAGCAAAAGTGACAAATTTCACCACTGATATCAGCAAAAGTGTGAAATTTCGCATTAAAAACGGCGAAATGTGTTACTTGCTAATCGAAACGTCATCCTTTTTTAATATGGCGTCTCTCTGACTCTCATAAGTCTTATTGGGCCAGCGCCTACGTAACCGGCTTTTCATTTCACCCACATACATATATTCCTTTTGTCAATATCCTATCATTCATCCTTTATTTGTCATACTTTTATTTTTATGCTAAATAATCATATTAATTCCAGCTGTCATCATTGATGGGGTCAACACTTCGGAGATGTCTCGAGAGAAACTCGAGCAGTTTGCCCTTCGAGTCAAAGAAGAGCTGAACCGAGAGAGAGAGGAGCGTAACTACTTCCAGCTAGAAAGGGACAAAATACGAACGTTCTGGGAAATAACCAGACTTCAACTTGAAGAAGTTAAAGCAGAACTACGCAACCAGGAACGAGCTTCCGAACAAGTTGTAGAAGAAAACGAAGCTCTCATTGAAACTGAGAAGCAGAAGATTAAGCATTTGAAGTATGAACAGCAGGCCGCTGCAGCTGCTTTAAGGGCAGAAAACCTTGTTTCTCTAAAGACGGCTCAAGAAGATCATGCTGAACAACTGGCAGAACTTCTCCATGACAAACGTATGCTTAAACAAGAGATGAGAGAGAAAGTTCTGGCAGGACAAGAAGAACTTAGAAGAGCTAAGCTAGTGCATGCAGAAGAAATAGCTGACGTGAGACTGAAGTTTCAAGAAGAAATGAATTCGTATGAGGATAAGTCGAGCAAGAAACTGCAGGAGATTAAAAACGATTTGCAAGTCAAACATCGGACTGAAATAGCGGAGATTGAAGAACGGAAAAATAAGCAGATTGAAGATTTGATTGCGAATCATGATAAGGCTTTTGCTGAGTTGAAGAACTACTATAACGATATAACGCTTAATAATTTGGGTAAGTTGTTGATAATTTCGTAATGCACATGTTTTAACATAACAAAGGATTGGCTTTATTGTAATCGATGATGATTGTCATGAATTTATTGATTTATTGACAAACATTTTGTATAAATTACAAATTAAATAGACATTTCCGTTACTAATTTAGGGACTGGAATTTCACATTTTATATAACATAATATTCGTACTTATTAAATACCCAGGCTTGATAAGTAGCTTAAAGGCGAAGTTAGAAGAATTGCAAAAGGCCAAAGAAAGGGCAGACAAAATAGCAAGGGATGCAACGAACGAGGCCAAAGGGATGAAGGAACCTCTGGACGCAGCCATCATTGAAAACAAGGAACTCAGGAGGCAGATGTCCAATTATGATAGAGACAAACAGGCACTGGCGGTGAGTTGACAGATGATAATATAGGCTTTGTGAAGAGATTGGTTATGATAGTGATGAAGTGTAAATTTGTAATTAAACCAATTATTATATTTATACTTGCTTCATTTATACTTTTAGTTGATTGGATGGTCTGATTTATATACTAAAGCAGTCTTGAGGATTCGCAAAATATATGGAAACGGCGTTCTGCTAACCGTGATCGTAATTTTGTTAATGTTAATCGTTTGAAATGAAAATTGACCATTAATATAAGTATCACTTATTTTTATTCAACTCTTAAGACTAGACTTAGTTTTCAGCATGGGAATTTTTGACTTATTTATTAATCGTTTGTAACTTTTTTATGAAATGCACCATCACACAATTTTACGTTAAATGCTGTGTACCTGAAGGTTTTATAAAAAAATAACTATTTTTTTATGCACGTAACCATACAATATATCCATTGACAACATTCATCCCATCTATCCAAACCAGGCAAAGACAAAACAACTAGCGAGCATAGAGAAGCAATTCGAAGTCCTGAAGTGGGAGTACGAAGTGCTAATAGTGAGGTTCGACAAGATGAAGGAAGAAAGAGACGAGCTGAAGGACAGGTTCAATAAGGCTGTGTTAGAGGTGCACCAGAGGGCCACCATGAAGTGTGTGCTGCTGGAGGAGAAGGTCAAGCTGCAGATGGGGAAAGAGTTTACGCCGAAGGAGCTGATTGTGAGTTTTAGAGATTTAAAATGGGTCAAGATAAGGGAATGGAAAGTAAATAGGGGGCAGAAAAAGGACTAAATACAATGTGGTTTTTTGTAAAGAGTGTGTTTTAATAGGTTAAGAATACAATTTCAGTCACAATTTTGAAGAATGTAACATATAACAAACAACGATGTATTTAATTTTTATATGTTAAATACGAATATCAACACTTACTATTTACCTAATAACATGTTTTGTATAGTAATTATACCACTATTTTGGTAAGGAAATAATTTATTACTGTGAGCAAATAGGCACTGCCTATTAGGCAGTAATAGATTAGCTCAAACCTGTCAACATTGCTATACAAAAAAATAATTATATTCACGCCTCTAGTGCCCCACCGATCGCCACCTAGAATAAGAATAATAGATCCTGAGACATCTTTCTCTTACACCTATTACCCTATTGTACATGTTCCTCACGCTACGTACACCAAACTTAAGAAGTTTAAACATACATACACATCATGCGATTATCTCTACTAAGGGTTTAAGAGAAATCCGGGTTACTATGAAGCCGAATGTCTCAACATCCATACATATTAAATGGAGACTTAATCCCCTGAAACTTTTTACTGTTTAGGAGCAGCTGAAATTAAAGGACACTCAGGTAGAAGATCTACGGTATGAGGCTGCAAGACTGAGGAAGGCTCATGACGACCTCTTAGCCACGTATGAGTCGAAACTGGCGAAACTAGGAGTACCACTTGAAGAGTTGGGATTCAAGTAAGATTTAATAAGAATCTATCTAGTTTTACTTTGTTATGGCACGTTTTGCACTATGATGGCATGTTAATAATAATAATATTTGGACATTATTACACCAATTGAACTATCCCCTTGGAAAGTTCATTTAAGACTTGTGTTAAGGGTACTAGTCAACGTATATTTAAGAAATGTATACATATTATATTATATATAGATAAATACATATGTAGCATATATAATTAACGACCAGACTAGAAAGCAGTAGAAAAGCGTAGTTCTTAACTCTGCCTCCACCGGGAATCGCGCCACTGAGGTCGGTGTTAATTTGTATCGGACTATAATGGAATGTAAATATAATGAAGTTAGCTAGGTTTATGGCATGGTGAAGTGCGAAAAACTGGTGTAAAGGATTTATATTGTTTTTGATGTTATTAGGTACTGTGAATGTGTGCAAATACCGTTTTAGAGGCGGTCGTCTTATCAAAGAGTCTTATTAAAGTGTAACTCAATCAGTTAACATAATAGTTAAATTAATGCCAACTTGACTACCGCCCTTTAATTAATAAATATATGAAGAAGTTTTTCTTTTATACTTTGACTTCAAAATTTCTAATCTGACGCTAGTAGAATATCTCTGACTAATCATTATTTTCATAATTTCAGACCTCTTCGCGCCGCTGAAGTGGCAGGGATCACCACAAAGGTAGGCCAGGGACCAGCGGGATTGGTGACGAAACGAACAATATAGACCATGAAGACCACAACGAAGAAATACAGTACCCAGACAAGTAGCAAAATATAAAGAGAAATCAAAATGGACGGGATTCACTTGCGCTTGGTGTTTAATAATCTTTATTTATAAATATTTCTAGGCTTACAAACAAATAGAACCTTCTGGGTTTAAACTAGGCATTGGCCTGTATCTGAGTACCACTGATGATAAGTGCTGTGCAATGTAGTTAGAAGAAATAATAAAAATCAAATATACAATATACATAGTAAACCGGATAATTATATTCATTGTAGAAATTTCGTTAAAACTTTCTGTTTTTTTCGGGTATTCTTTAATAGTACCGTTCACAACGAATATCTACGTCACTTGATCTTTCTAAACGAATCCCATACATTTTAAATTTCTATTCTTTAAGCGCTTTTGAGACTTAAATCTGTTCTGTTAGCGTTTTTGTGACTTATTAGGCCCCAGATGATAGATAGGTTATTAAATTAGTATAGGAAGAGTGTTTTTGAAGATTCAGTGGAATGGACTATTGGATAAATTGAAGTATACGAAAAGTATTAATATTATTGTCTTTAACAGTGTCCTATGATGATACACTTAATTTCCGATATCTCCTAAGACCCAAGTAAGGACTAGGGTTGAATAAAAATTTACTAGGCGAATGGCTAGCAACTTTTCATCTAATTACTCCTGGGTTATATGTAGAATAACTATCGGGTTGTAGAGGCAAGGAGTACAGGTTGTTATTTTTGTTGATGTAATACAATTTCGCAAATAATAGTTTAGTTTTTTACTTTTTCAATAATGTAATTAAAATCATAGTACCCATAACTTAATAAATAATTCAGCTATTGTTCATATAATTAAATCATATTGTAGTCGAGTTTGTGAAAATAATTATAACTATTGATAATAATATGACCATCTTTTAATTCACCTGTAAATAGTTTTGATTTATATGTGTTGGTGCTTAGAAAGGTTTATTAAAAATGAGACAGAGAAACTTAAGATTTATTGAAATGGACCAAAGGAAATACATCCTATTTATATAATAAATATTTCTGTGGAAAAAATAGTGACATCTATGATTCTTTGAGCTAATCTTTACTCATACATTTATAGTACGAGCTTTGACGTCGTTTAAACCAAGCAGTACCGCAGTTCAATAATAGATGGCGTACATTTTCTTTATTTACATGGTAAGTGGTACGATAGTTTCAATACTATTTGCAGAGAATTAGGTATAATAGAAAAGTTTATACTGTAATTTGTATATAATATAATTATATAACCATGATGTAAGGGTACAGAAAAGTTCGATATTAAAAATCTTCTTGGTCACTTTTAGCAATATTATTATTAAAACTAGACTGGAAAACAAGAGTCTAGAACCTTCTACCCTCCGGCGAATGACTTTAGGTAAACGGAATTCAACGAATAACAAACTGTCAGTTATCTGTCACCAATAATTCAAATCAAACTAAGTATCACAATCTCGATGATTAAGATTTAACCAAACAAAGACAAATCACGGTCAAATAGAAATTTTGATAATTTTTTTGGTAATGAAAAATTTATTTCACACAGTAACATTTATTATTATATTTTTTGGTAAAAAAATTTTTTTTAATAAACAACGCCGAGTGTGTATGAGAAGATGTATGAGTGTTAATGATGCGAAAGTGGTCTGTCAGGATCGGGCCAAATAAGGATCCGTGATCTCTGCCTACCCCTCTACAGGGAATTAAGTGTGATGTGTATGTGTGCATAAACAACGATTCCATATAACTATTATTCTCTATTTTCTAGAGGTTAGGCCTCATGCGATAGCCGAGTAAAACACATACATATTCTCAATAAATAAGGGCGCTTATAGATTTATTGTTATAGACCCTAAAGAGTTTTCAATCTAACTGACCTCCTTGTAAGTTTTGATCGCCTTTTACAATTTCCTAAAAAAGGAACTAAGATGTATAATTAACACATTGGGCGCCACGTAGGTCACCGGTGACCTACGCTAATGGAGGTAATCCTTTTATAGGAAAAAGCTCGGCAGTCAAAGGGTTAAGATAACTATGATAAAAATAAAACACCATATATTTGAAGCCAGTAAGTGTATTTATTAACCTACAAACGTTTTATTAAATTGTTTTTTTATGTACAAAACAGTCAAAGGCAACAGTTTTAAAACAAATTGCGACCTCCTTTGAATAAACTTTTTGCTAAGCCTCGCTTCAAATTTCTTACTTATTCTGTTTAACGAAAGAGGAACAATACCATGGAGGTTTTACTCAAAATATAATGTAACGAAACTTTTTAAAATATAGGTTATATTTATTTTATAATAATTATACTCAAAGACATATATAATACATAATATAATAATACATATTATAATATAATAATTAAAGAGCATAGTACAAGTTTTCCTTTAAATTTATGTAAATTTATTTAAGTCTTCCATTTTATTTTTCCTCTTACGTCAAAATTTATTTTCCTTTAAAATAAACATAGTTGAACTATTTTAATACATTCAATTCAAGCATGTGTGGCTAAAACGTATGTAGCTGCAAAGAACATATTGTGTGAACATATCGCTGCTTTAAAAGTAAACTGAAGAAACTCAAAAAACACTATTTTGCAAAAAACGTTGTTTTATAATATAGTTCATATATTTTTGACATTAAATTGCATATAATTTAAAAAAATGATCAAATATAAATACATTTTTTATCTTTTTATTAGCTTAATATGTTTTATGTACTTATTATTTAATCTTTTTGAGATAAAATGTTTATCGAGTTTCTTCAGTTTAGTTTTAAAGCAGCGATATAACATATAGATTCAAAGTATGAGCGTAATTCAAACATTCATATACAAAATAAACATAAATACATAAGCTTCACAACTTGTGTTTACACATTCCCATTTTTATTGTGACATTCTAAGGCTTGAGTGCCCATCTCCAAAATTTCGGAGGCATGTTAGGTATGGGTCACTCATAGCATTTACAAATAAGGTAATTTTAAATGATTCATTCATTCAATCAATGGTTGAATCCTATGTAGAAATTATCTTCATAAACCATAGTTTGATTTTATAAATGAAATGTTTATATAAAAGTTTTTTGGATTTTTTTTAATTCGGTACTGTTTGAATTAAATATGTAGCGTAATTTTCCATTTCAATGTCATGGAAACATTAATAAATAAATAACAGCACAACCTTTTATCCAATTGTACAAAATTATTGCATTCAAGCTTTTCTTATATAGTACCTAAAAAAATGCAATTTAATGAATATTAATATCTCACAATAGTTTTTTACCGTTGAATACAGAAATTTAAAAGAAAAGTATATATTTTACATACATATATATGCATTCACGTCCCTTAATCTCTTTCGAGGCAGACAGAACCTCGGATATAATATCTCCTAGGTCACTTATGATCATGAAGTGTTTAATGCAGCAAATCTGTTATAAATCCCTTTGTATGGTTATTAATACAATACGTATGAATACGTTTAATACATTAGATGTTGTAATATATATATATATTTATTACATTTTGAAGTTTACCTGTTTGTTTGATTTGTCTAAAGCTCACAAATAGCTGCCTCTTGTAAATGCGTATAAAGTTTATCTATTATGTGCCTTTTTCATAACTATGGCTTTCATTAGCGAACTTTATATTAAATTTTATATATTATATGTAACTGACAACAGTAGTCAATTGTACTGGTTACTGATTTTGTCATAAAATCATATATACTGAGATTGCAACATAACGTTTTGTAATGTTATTGTACTGAGAAAGAAAAAAAAAATGTTTAATCTATGTATTACATAATTTGTATCTGTTATTATTAAAATCTTTTAAATCTAATTTTTCATATATTTTTATTCTCATTTAAGAATCATTGGCTCAAACTCAACGCTTTAAGCTATAATAATATTAACTACGAATTGCTTATAACTAATAATCGCTAATATATACAATATTCAATATATACATAAGGCAGTGAGCGTGCTAAAGGAAATCAACTATAATTCTATAGCTACTTTAAACCATACAAAAAATACACCAAAATTTAAACACTTTTGGATAATACATACTCGTATATTGCGCGACGTTACAATGTTGACTTATAATTTTATTATAACTTTAATATCAAACTTTGCTTATTTCAATGGCATTACTAATATAAATAAATAAACATAACCCTATTTAATGGTGAATTAAATTATGAAATCCAAGGTTAAGTGTAAATAACCTGTGTTAAAAGAAAACGTTAATATAGTATGATTTATAAAATGACAATCAATTATACAATTACTAATTATTATTGTGCAAAGCCTTAAAAGCTCCAACATCGAAAGTATACTTATTCTATTGCGTCTACCAAAAGCTAATAAAAGGAAATATTTACATTACTTTCACACGCCTTTTTCGTTTAATTTAATCGCTTTATTAAACACATAAAGAGAATATCTTAAACACATTCATTTTGCTATTTTGATTTAGAAATTACTGTTTTTTAACTATATTTTTTATAATGCAACACAAGTAATCCATAACTACTAGTATAACTAATTTAATGAACATTGCATAGCTTAAACATAAGTTCAAAATAAAACAAGTAACTTTAAAATTTATTGTGCATATCGATTTAACTTATCATTATAGCAATAAAACTTAAGTTAGCAATTAAACTCTACATACATTTCCGAAATAAATTGGAACCTATCTAATGGTCCCAAAATTTAAGCTTAATGCAACTTAAAATAATTAAACATATAAATATACATTCACGTTCTTTAATCCCTTTTCTAACAGGACAGAACTTAAGAGAAATAATATCTCCTAAGTCACTTTTTAGCATGAATATTGGCGTTGCGATGTCAATAGAACAACGGTGACAAGTTGCTATCCCATTGCCCAACAGATTCCATTTAACCTAGTCTTTGTTGCCTAAGCATAATTATTATTAATACAAACACTTATTGGTGTACAAGTACTTTTGTAAGAAGAAGATGGAAATTTAAGGTTGGTGTTTCAAATGTATTGCTTGTTGGAATTGAACCAGAAAATATTAAGACACGTTGTGCAAAGTATTAATTAAAAGTTCTGTGGTGACAATTAACATATAAAAAGGGACACGTTTACTTATATATAGTTATTTAAACGTTTAGCATCCATATAAAGTGCATACAACAAGTATAAACAACAAGTAATCATTAAAAACTTAAAAAAACCAATTAATATATTATATAACATTTGATTATATTCAGTGTATAAGGTTCTTTTTTATTGTATTAGGATTGTAAACAAAGGTCCTTTAATAAACATGCGATGAGTTTCAATTAATCAATAAGCCTGTGGCAGTCTCTGCTGTACATAGGCCTCCCCAATAAGTTTGAATAAATATAATTATTCCGTCGTTTCAAATATACATAGGTTTCTATTTTCATTTCGTTCCAATTCCGGTTCAGTTAATAGACAGTTGTTGTGCCCTCTGAATATTTAATGTAAATGTAGTGGAGCCGCCTAATCGATAAGGGAAGCTTTTAAAAATACAGCAAGTATCGAATTGTAGTTAACTACATCCGAATTGAATTAGTTATGAGGCCAAATTACATGTAAAAGGTTAGAGGGGCTTACCTGATAGGCTTTGGGTACGTTAGTTTACTACAATTATACTTTTTGAACGTAGCTTGGATATACGTATGAAGAAATTCAGGCTAGTGTCAAAAAAAATCTAATACTCTAAGCTGTGTATGTAAATTCAGGCTAGACACATAATAAAAACATCTAGTATTTGTAAGCTGTGTATGTGTTAATTTTGTACCTTGAATGGTTTGAACATTTCTGCTAAATGAGGTACAGAGTAAATGTACATAATTGTCTATGTGTTACATAGGAACATATATGAATTGGTTTAGTACCATGTAACTAAAGTAGACATATACAATGTTAGGTATGCGAACTATTTCGTTCAACCTTCGTAGTATTTCCGATTGTAATGTATGTATGTAGCACTGAACGACTATATTTTATGTTCGTCGTATTTTTAAAGTTCGTTTTTGATTACACTTACTTTTTAATATTCTATTAGTATTGGTTTTTTTTCTTTAGTTTCGAGATGTAAGTTTTTTTTGTATATTGGAATCATAATGTTATATATATTTACACATTTTTAAAGTGCTTTTACGAAAATAAGTAAATAATTAAAAGTTAAAAAGCTCATTTAAGCTACGAACTAAACTTTAAACATTTAAAGTGTATGTAATACGAAGATAATTAAGAATAGCATGTGCAATATACCTAACAAAGTAACAAAAATATGTATGAGAACGTACCCAAATATAATATTATTAATAGGTACTATTATGGTTTTATAAAATTTCTAAATGCACACAATATAAGAGTTCTATTTGTATATTTATACAACTGTCATTTGCCATAAAAACTCTATGATAGAATTCGATTTATTTATAACATTAGAAATAAACTTTTTCAGAATAATCAACTTAATACATTTTTAGCTTAGATACAATTAAAGATCGAGTATCACTATTATTTTTTCTAACAACCTATTGCTTTTTTATTTATGTAAATGACAATTTGTAAGCAAATGCTAAGCGTCAATATTCATTAGTATTTATCATAAAAACTGCTCTACTTTAATAAAATTAAATATGTTTACTGTCAAAAGATAATGCGACTGTTTCCTTATGTCAAATGTCACTTGTTGTAATAACAATTCTTTATTTTCTTTAGATATTCCATACCTAATGACAAAATGTAACAGATGGTGATTAGTACTGCTGTAAATAGGTACTGACTATGACCTAACATAAGGAATAATATGTAATGTTTTATTAAATTTACAATATATAAGCTTCTTTAAGTGCTTACATATTGAAATCATACTTATGTATATATACATACATAATTTCGTAGCATTTGCTTACAAACCGCGACCCTTCTCACAATAATTAGCTTGGAATCGAATTTCTTATTTTGCGTAACTCTCTTATTATAAATTTGCTATTCTATTATTATTTTATCATTAAATAGCACGCGTGCAACTCGTTAGCAGTCGAGCATTTGTAATTAAGGTTCTCAAAATAGCTTCACATCAAGTTGCTGGTTGCATTGAGCGTAATCTAAGCTGGTTGCTAGCCCATCGCCGTTCGGACACTGTTCTCTTCACCACAATGTCTCTGGATCACTTCAAGGGTACACTTTGTGACCGAATCCAAGACCTCAGCTTTGTCATCTGGAAATGGGAGAAGTAAAGAAAATTAGACTTTATTTATGATGGTACATGGTTGTTTATTTCTTATATTGGACTTTGAATGTCAATGGTAATCTTGATACGTAAAGCCCATAATGATTGGATGTATCTGGGATTATAGGAATTGATTAGTATGAATAATATCGTAAAATAAATATTTGAAGGTAAATTAAAATATCTTACAATAATTTTTGTTAACATCTTAATAAAATTTATATATTAATTGTTAACCGAGCACGTTGTCACAAAAAGTTGTGTAATTACAAAAACTTCACTTTCCTAATTGTCATTTGATTATAATACGCACTCAACACATGACGATAACACTTATTAAATCTTTGGCAAAACATATACATCCTAATTTATACACAGTAAAGGCTTTATTTATAGCAGAAATGTTTAAAGGAAAAGCAATTTTCAATGTAAGAATTCAATAGAATAATCATACTGAAAAAACAAAATGATTATTAATTTTTCTAATATGTGGCATGGAATTCGTCCAAGCTTGCTACTATATACAAAATGGCAATATTCATAAAGCAGGAAAATGTGTAAATGTGAATTACATAATTTTTTAAGGTTTAATGAAATTTTAATTAGATTTTTGAAAAAGAAATCTTATCTACGTTTCACTTTGTAGTAATTCATTCATGACCAGTTCAGGTGTCCAAAGTTTCCTCGATTAATAATCAGACTCCGTCAACCCAATTGCTATATTTTGCCTATTTCTCTCGAAAATTATGAGCATAAGAAATAATAAGACGGCAAATCCTGTCACCTAATTGAAATCCAAAGTACTTAAGAACAAAATTACGATAGCGCTCAAGCGTGCTTACCAAAATATATATTAATAATATAACAATGAATAGAAAGCGCATGTATACGTTGAACTATAGCAAAAGTATGTGTATGTTGAACAGTGAGAGCACAAGCAGTGCGTGTCAAATAAACGGAAGCTTGTAAGAGGCGACAACGTACCTCGACCCTCTCTGTCGGGATTAGGCATTCACGAACGATGACTTGGTCCTGCAGATACAATGGTTGTTTAGTCACTGGATTATGTACTTAATTAGTTGAGTATTGGTGTTCAATGTTGAATGGAAAATGAAATCGGTTGTATTTTACATAAGTGTTCTGTTTGAGTTACAAAAGCTTAACTAGTTAAATGCTGACTTTCTCTACATATTGTGACTATGGTGAATGTCTCAGAATAAGCTACAATAATTGTGCTTCATGTAAATAATAGTGATGTGGTTGTGTTTTGGTATATAAGAAAATTCAGAGTCAATAATTAAATTATGAGGAAAATTTCGTTTTGGTCATTGGAGGATTTTCCATGTGAAATGTGATGACGATCCTTCAATTTGATTTATCTCAGAAAATTGAATACACATAACTTAAAACAGGCTGATTTGAGTTTGTTAGTGGGACTAACTAAGAAATGTAATTTTAAGAGTAAACATAAAAATATTGATCTTCCTATATTCAAGTTTAGAAATTACATTTATGTTCATTAATTAGCTTGTACATTCATGTCTTAAAGGACACAAACAATCTTATGTTTGAATATATGCGGCTTAAGACGTTCATAATGACAAATACCCCTATGTTAACCCCATCGTTTCTTACAGCAGATAAGCAACAGTGGTAATTCTATTTACGTACCGATGTATTTACTTGCAAAACTACAACCAGACACAATATAGGAGACAAATTGTATTACTAGAGGCTGGGTACTTGATGTAAAACAAAACGTACTAGGAACGGTACTCCATGAATGCAAAGCAGATAGTCCGCCATTTTGAGAAGCCTCTTTGACGTTTCTTTTGTTAGACGACACTCACTTGTTTTGAATTACAAGTTTGTTTTTACATACTATTTGTTCTGGGATGGACTGGGATGTTAATAGTATCTTTAGTAGGGTCTATTCTACACGTAATGTGGTAGGTACTAGATAAAGACTATTGAAGGATGGAATTACTAGGTTTATGTCCTGAGAACTTATCACTGAAATTTTATCATTGTTTAGTCTTCCAATATACTGATATCCTGTCCACTCGGAATGTAAAACAAAACTAAATATGTAACAATCAATGTCCATATTTTTATTACAATCGTCACTGGTAGTTTGTACCATAATTTATTATAACTGAATTTCTCACATAGTATGTAGTATAATATTGGAAAAAAATAAGAAGGATGACAATAAATACTTATAATAAATAACCGAGTTTCTATGTTCGAGTGAATGAAGAGTACTTATGTAATGTATGGATGTCATTGAAAGTGGTAGGATTAGGAAAACTGATAGTTTGTGATTTATTACTTTATAGGGAAACGGCCTTGAAGTCTCTCTTTCGTGGGGTAAATACATACATACATACGCACATTGTATATATGTAAGCAAATATACGTATGGTAGATGCTGGTATTTTATGAGGTTGCTTAGAACATATACAGATCAAATTGGAGACATTTTTAATAAGATTGGTGTACGTAGCGTAAAAAACAGAAGAGCATGCTTAAGAAGTTTAATGGGTGTAAATGAAGTAAAAGAGATTTGTCACAATCGTTCAAGGTATAGATTGATATTTTTTTCTGTATTATTTGGTTTTGTAACTGGCACTGGGCAAAAAATCCTGAAAGCCGGAGTTTCTTGTTGGTTCTTCTCCGAGCCAGGGCTTCCGAACCAACGGTAGAATTATAATGCTATGAGACAACCAGTGTCAGGCAAATCTTTTGACTTTCAATGAATGTACCGTACTTGTACTTATGTTGATTAAAAACATTTGACTAGTCTCTGTCATTCCATTCAGGTGTGTTATACGTATATTAGAAGGAGTATAGAGAAGCAGTGGCGTATGTAGATATGTATATTTAGTTACAACTATCTCAGAGATCACTAATACGAGGAAAGTTCCATATCTGTCCATCGACAGCATATAAAATGGAGTGAGGTCACGCGATGACCACATTGACAGGTACACAGCCTTAATAATATCTTTGTGGAAAGCTCAGGACAAAGGGATGCAAAAAGTCAATAATGGCATCGGTCAACAAGCAATGCAAGTACACAGTAATGATTTGATTTGTAGGTATTAATGATATCGAGACAAGCCTCTTGATTTTCGAGTAATCGATTCAAACGGTGAAGATTTGTGAAATGTGTGAAGTAAGAGAAGAAATATAATTGCTTCATTTGTTGACGAAAAGATTCATGAAGAATCCTAAAAAAGGATTTTAAAAGTTTTGAAGCTTATTCTCAGTCGATAAGAAGTATATTAAATAAATAGTTTTTAATTTAAAAAATAACATACAATTGTAACATTCGTTAGTTTGTTTTTGCCTCCATTAAAACAACATACTTTAATATTAATCTGAATACCTGTGGCCTCCCTTACTACGAGAATTATAATAGGAATTTCCGCACGTTATGACTTCAATATGGATGGAAAAAATAAAAAATATTTCTCAACTTACCCAGATAGCGAAGCCGAATTTGAAATAGGTGGACTATTGGACTCGAACCCTTCCTTCTCCTTCTCAATGGTCAGCTTCAGCTGATGACCAAAGCAGGCCAGGTCTTCTCTGAAGGTGTCAGACCCTGGAGTCATGGGCTTATCATCATCCCCCGTGGCCATACCCTCAGCGTCACTCTGCAAGGGCGCCTGTTCTGACTCTTCCTCAGTATTGTAAATCTTAAAGTACGCAATCGTCAAATAAATAACAGATATAATAAAGGAGGGAATCGGTATGGCCATCGCATACACCAGGTTCAGCGTATTCTGCCACATGTCCAGCTCTGTGATGACTAAACCTGGGTCTACTCTGCTGTAATAGCAGGAGAAGTTCGTCCCAATCGGCCTGTAGGTCTGGTAAAAGGCGCTACAGTTCAGTACGGGCGGATACCCACACCCTTTCACATTGGGGAACAGCCTGGCTCCTGTGAAGTACCATTCAGAGTCCATTCCTTGCAGCCCTGTAGGTATAACGTCCGGCAAATCCACCATTTCCTCCGCGTCACCCATGTCTGAATAGGACTTGTCTACCGGTAGCTGGTAGTTGTCGTACTCATAATCTCTGATAGCTCGTTCAGCACGAGCCGGTGGGCCGGGCTGGTCTTCGCTGATGTTGGAGTAGTCACCCAGCTGGTAGTTGACCCTGATCTGGGTGCATTCGAACAAGTCCTTGGTACAACCCTCGCGGCAAGAGGCCCAGGAGCAGTTGCTGGCACCGACTAAGTGCTTGACTTCGGAGGTGACGCAAGTGGCAGGTACTAAGTCGAATTGCATGAAGATAGTGGTGAAAGCCGGCTCGATGACGAAGGGCACTAAGAACAGGAAGGCGAATAGGCTGAATATGGCCAAGAGGACGAACGTGGCTGTCGTGTAGAAGAGCAGCTTCTCGAGGAATGTGGGCGGTATCGGTAGCTTTTCTTCATCTGGCATGGTGGAGGGGCCGCCCGGCGTACCATAGCGCTAGTTTAGCTCGCGAGCATCACGTCACACAATGTTTATCTGTCACACATTTGGAGGAATGAGAGAGTCTCAGTTTACATGGTCACTTGCACTGTGGATAGAGTTGTGGATGAGAACCTTTTTGGTCTTCTTTTAGGTGATAAGGTGGAGAATTTTCGATGTATATTTTAACATAACTTAAAAGCTAAATAAAATAAATAATGTGCCTAGTGCAATACGTTTTGTAGTTCTGCTTCTAATAATAATTTTATGCAACCTATAACAGTCCATATTTTACTATAACTTTTCATATATTAATAGCATCTATTGAAGTACATGTATTGAAAATCGATCTTCTTACGAGGAATTTCTTTTCTTTCACAACAAGCTTTTCTGTCTATTGTTTGGTAGATATTTATTTCAAAAATGAATGAATTTAACATGACACCCATGTTACTTTACGATGTATTGGTATCCTGTTATCCCTAAAACATATTTTCACTTACAGAAAAGTAAAGCCTAGAATCCAGGCCCTAGATTATTCCAAACACCCGTCAGTGGTTCAGCTAAGCCGGAGCAAGGAACGAATTAAAGAAATGAGGTCGCCACTGCAGTCGTGACCTGGCAGCGATGGCCGATACGAACAGGCAAATCACGTTACGTTTACTAAGGCTCGACTAACCATTGATTCAGGGATAGTTCAAATACCTACCTACCCTGGAATAGTAATAATAATAATATTTTAGGACATTATTACACCAATTGAACTAGCTCCTTGGTAAGTTCATTTAAGACTTGTTAAGGGTACTAGTCAACGTATATTTAAGAAATACTTATTATATATAGATAAATACACATATAGCATATATAATTAACGACCAGACTGGAAAGCAAAAGAAAAGTGTAGTTCTTAACTCTGCCTCCACCGGGAATCGAACCCGTGACCTCACGATTAGCATTCAGGTGGTTAATCAATCGCACCACGGAGGTCGCCTGTAATAAAACAGTGGTTGTGAATGGCGACAAGGCTTGCCACCTGTCACATTGAGTTCTATCTGGTCGACACGTGGGTTTGAGGTGGCCGTAGAGTTACTACCTCTGCAGAGGTTTGCAGATATGGTCACGCGAATTTCTAAATACTTAACAAGGTTTAATGGTCGTAGAAGTTAGAAACCTTTGTTTTAACTGTATGCTAAATATTGAGCCTATAGGAATATGAAACTCCCGTGATTGTGTAAGACGTTAAAAGAATGATAACTAGATGTCTTTTTTCTAAACAAATTATAGGTATAAGCTATTGGGCTAAAGGTAAATATATTAATAAATAGCGTCAAGCCTTGGAACCTGTTACTAATAATCTGTACTATACAAAACCCTGATAGTTGCAGTAAAGGTGACACAGGTAATATCTGCGAGGTTCTGAACATCAAAGGGGTGTATAGGTTTGTATGATGTTTAAGATAGTATGTTTGTACAAATGTAGCTTGAACATTAGCCTACTCAATATCAATAAATAAGCTATGATGAAAGTATAAATAAATAAATCCGAGTTTCATATAATTATTTGAATATCAAAATCTAGAAATTTCTTACTCAAGTCATTTGAAATCTCCTTACAATTCAAATATTATCTTTAAAGCGAAAATCCATACAACTATTCTCATTTCATGGTTCTCGATCTTTCCTTCATAACTAACGAAAACTATTCATTTAAGACGAGCTCTTCCAAATCGTTCATAGTAGGAGGACCATAAATCTCGGAAAAGCTGGGAGCGCTCACAATTTCTTCCCGAGCTTCTACTTAATCATGTTCATCCTACACTTTGTATTCTTATCCATTTCAAGTCATTGTTGGTAAAAAGCTTTGATCTTTTTGAATAAATGTTTGATTTCAACTGTTTGTACTACACATAAAACTGACACGATGGAAACTATCTATTCTTGGGAACATGCAAAAGTAATTAGTAAATGACAACATAGGACTCGATCTGTCATAAACTGCCCAGCTGGCTTTTTGGTGAAAATTGAACTTGATGTAGTTATGATAAATTCTCGTATTTGCAATACGTCTAGATCACAGATATAAGAATACTATACTGTCTGGATAGACACGTGACCTCTGACTACCTTGCAAGAATCAATGGGGGTGAGGTGTATATGTTAGCCCATCGCCTAATACATTCTTAAGCTAAGCTACAGTTATTAAGCATTATATGAACATTCAGGCTATTAAGGGACATATGCTTATGCATATGCTGCTTTTACTAATTTTCTTAACAATTTGTACTACTTTGAGTCAAATTTCCAGCAATTCGTTTTTTTAGTTCAGTTTTTTCACTTTATCATTTTGTGTTCTCTGTGAGACATATTTATGGAAATGAGCGCATTTATTTTCTAAAGTATCCTTGTTTTATGTATTTATTTTCTGTGTTCATTTCTGTTTTGTTTCCTTAATAAATAAATAAATAAAAGGTGAAAGAAGTTTGGTTGCGCTTTTCAAATTGAAACTGACACATTAATGTCAAAACGAGTATACCGGAAGCGGTGGGCAGCCTTTCATCGGAATAGAGCCTTCGCACTTCACACGGAGCGGAAGTGGAGCGGACTCTATGAACGGACTGTCATGTTGAATACAACCTTTTCTTTAAATAACATTACTATAGCCTACATACCTAATATAATGCAAACTAGCTGCCATTCTTCTCGGCATGTTATTGGAGGCGATTAAGGAACTAAGGGTAAATAGAATCTATTGGGTGATGGGCTAACAACTTGTCAGTAACATTCCATTATCCCATCGCAGCCCCAATATTCTTGCTATAAGTGACCTAGGAGATATTATATCTCCGAAGTTTTGTTTACCCCGAAAGTGATTAAAGGACGTGAATGTATATATATACATACTTATAAAGTGATGTTAATAGCGAAATATACAGCCTTAATAGAGAGTGGCACACACGCAATATAAATTTAAAATTTTAAAAACCTTATTAAAATTTAATTTTCTTGACCACTTAAAGCGAATATAATAAAAAGTGAGTGATGCATATTAATATGTTAATTTGAAATGTGAGGAAATTGTAATTTTAAGCTTTTACAGAATTCCAACTTGTGTTAATGAGAATTTTACCTTATGCAATTATGCTTAGTACAAAACAATTTTAGGCATTCGACTACTAAACTTATAATTATTTTTCTTCTATTACCTTTAGCGTATTCAACTATAAAATACATTAGAACTTCTCATTTAAATATATCCCTGTATAGTAGGTCAAATAAATTAGACTCCAGCTTTGAAGGTCTGTATTAATTTTGGAACAGATAAACTATTTTGAACATTCAAAAGGTCAACATAGGCATCTTAGTCTGATTGTCTAGTGATGAGATGCTTCTGAATTAAGTGTCGATAGTTTTTTAAAGTCATTAATGTACCTATTTTAAACCACTGTTGTGGGATTTTTCCATTCGAGATAGTGATCGATAGTCTCTGCCTATCCCGTAGAAGGGTAATTATATGTATGGAATGTGGTTAATACACTCCTTAAATAGTAAAATATTATTAATTACTACATAGTATATGACATGTACATAATCTGTGGTAGTGTTGACATATAATTTGGCCTGTTCTTGTGGATAAGGATAGTAGAAATTTATTGATATTGCTGACCATCTTTATACAGTCTCTATATCGTCAACTTATTATAATTATACTATGATACTTACACGTGGATGACATTGAAAACATCAAGGCCCTATTAGATGATTTCATATTATGATATTAAATTTTAATTCATCTGACTCCATAATAATTATCGTAACAATTTTATCTAACGACTCAGTCCTAAGGGTATTTATAATTGAGACATATTATGTAAATAATGAATGTAGAAGGTCAATGTCAATGCAAAATTAAAAAGCTTTTTAAAATATTGTTTGTAAGTACTAGAAAATAATTAATCTTGCAATCAGCCGATGAGATACATATATTGAGATATATTAATTAATATAATGCATATATACCATGAAAGAAAATGATGTTCTGTAATTTATGTCGAACGCTTTAGTACTTTTCTTTACTATTTTTCCTCGTGGTACTTACGACTATGCTGTATGATAACTTCACTAGTATATCACAAATAAAATAACCAGAAACTATTGCCCCAAGTTCGATTATTATCAAAGTTTCCATCACACATCTCCAAGCTCCATTTCATCGACATTTGAATATCGATAACATTAGCGCCCAACTCTAACCATCGACGTTTTGTCAGTAGACATTTTGGCGCCTGCAATGCTAAACTTGGCAGGCCTTTGGCTCAAGCTGATAAACACTAGCTTACTGGATTCTCAACATATTTGCCTCCCGTGACAATGCGATGGGGTTGCAACTGAATGTATGTGAGGTATTAATAATATTATAATAATATAAGTATAATTATGATTCATGAGACCGAGAAAGAACGATACTGGTCTTTACGACAGGAACAATCTACAAATACGAACGATGTTTAAGGTCTTTTTGATGGCGTTTTACTTATTTATAACCATCACACTGAGGAGGTAGATATTATTATAACGTCGAAGGAAACGTTCTTTCAAAGAGTGTACTGTACTTGCACTTCTTTTGAATAAAAACATGACTTCGACTTTTAAAGATTTTACATAAAAAAAGATAATAGTTGTTGAAAACTACCTTAGAATAATATTAATATTTTCTAATTTTATATACATATAATTCAATATAACAATATAATATGTTGTAAAAATAGCAACTGACACAATCAATTCCTAAACCATTAAGGAATCATCATAATAATATGCTTTATGTTCAACTAGCGACCCGCTCCGGCTTCGCACGGGTATAAAATATATAGCCTACTCCACTATTTAATGGATGTTATTATACATATAAACATTCCTCTTAAATCACTCTATCTACTAAAAAAACCGCATTAAAATCCGTTGCGTAGTTTCAAAGATTTAAGCATACAAAGGGACATAGGGACAAAGAAAGTGACTTTGTTTTATACTATGTAGTGATGTATGAATTAAGCTAGAAGAAACACACACTTAAGACTTTTACATGCTTTACTTCACGGCCGTTAACCCTATTGAAGCATTTAGAGTATTGAGAGACCACATTCGTATCTACAATAATCTTCATACACTCTCTCCACGTTTTACTAGATAAACCCTCTTTTGAGGCTTCGAGGGTAAATAAGGACAATAAATTGATGCTGTGTTTGCACTCATAAAATGTTTCGTGACCTCTGTTTGACCTATTTATCATTTGGGCCTACATTGCTTCATCAATGTCCGTTTAATTTGGCACTAGAAGGTTTTGTAGGAATTATATGATTCGAGGTGTCCAAAGAATTACTACCTTCGCAATTGCGGAGATGGAAACCTGAATTTCTGACTACCCCGCAAGGGTTTATGTTTGTCAATGCGTTTTATATGTCTTTCTGATTATGAGATACTTTAATACCTGACTTTTATTTAGGATAGACTATATCTTATACTCATAAAATAGACTGAAGGACAGACCACCATGGTGATTGACTACCAGAGTAATTACTTGATGATACGTTTTAATGATATAAATCGTAGTGAAGAAACCTAGCTTTATATTAATAGGGGTAGTATTTAAACGAACATCTTATAGTTCGAAAATGCACACCAATATAGATGGATTGTATACCAAAATAAAACAGCCCCAAACCTAACCTTTGGTGTACGTTTGGCTATATTTTGATGTACGTTTCAGTATATTTTATGATCTTTCAATTATTTTTCTATTAATAAAGTGGACTAAAAAATTTTCATTTTTTAGTCCACTTTATTAATAGAAAAATAATTGAAAGCAGTTTTCATTTATAACATTTGTTCGACATTCTACCAACCTATTATTCTTTAAATTTACACAAATAATTTCTTAACATGGCTGACGTATCCTTTATGATGTATGGCATAATAAGTCAAAGAAATATATCAGTTCGTGACATGATTATTCATTTTGTAAATACGATAGCTTAATCAATATTCTATGTAAATGCATATTATTTGAATATTTGTCCTGCAACTATTTGTCCCGTGCTAGTCTGGGTGTTAAAAAGAATGCTAACTAGCTGCCGTTCTTCCCATCAAGTCGTAGGAGGCGACTAAGGGACTAGAGTAAATGGGATCAATGATCGATGGGCTAGCAATCTGTCACCAATGTTCCGCATGACATCACAACGCCAATATTTATGCTAAAATCTCCCAGTGTCTGTCCACCCCGAAAGGGCTTGAAGGACGTGAATGTTGTTCGGGAACTTTACGGTAAAGACAAACTTAACGGTGTATCGTATTTGCTAATAAGTGTGGTACCATATGTGCCCATACTATATAGGCAAAATGGCGTACCACCTGACACATTGGGCTAATAACTAAGAGTATACAAAGACAAACACGTTCACGACCATAAACACAAGCGGGGTGATTAACCCAAGAGGGGTAGTCCCTTCAGGTATCCATCTCCACAATCCCAGAGGTAGTCATTCTATGGCTGCCTCAGACCCACGTGTTGACCAGATAATTAATACTCAATGTGACAGATGGCAAGCCATGTCGTCATTTACAAGCACTAACTATTACCTGCTCAGGGAACAGATAGGTTTCGTCACGATCTTTTCCCTCACTGTAGTATTTATTACGAAAATGTACATAGAAATTCACTAACGTCATTTCCATTGATACATGCTCAAGTGGGATTTGAACCCTAACTAAGAATACTTGGTGGAATTATTGAAAATAATGCTAACTAGCTGCCGTTCTTCCCGGCATCGAAGAAGGCGACTAAGCGACTATAGCTAAATAAAATCTATTAGGCGATGGGCTAGCAACTTGTCACTAATGTTCATACTGTTATACGTTTATCATGTTGTCAATAATGTTATACGTTTTTAAGTATTGATCTATGGCTATTTCCGTTTCGATGACAGTGAACGCCTGTGTTTTATTATTTTGTCTTAAATGTAATGTTCAAATATCCTGTCAATTATTCCTAAAGGGATGTACGAATGTTTGTATACAAAATAACTTAGTTAGTTTGGGATCGTGCCTTTCTCTGACAGCGAGGAGCTAAAGGAGATATTTTTCCTTTAAAGTTTTTTTTAAGTAAATAATAGTTTTATTTTTCTTTATTAATTTCATAATTATCGTTATAATAATTTAAATATGTTGTAAATGAAATATATTAATAAATAACTGAGATGAGCTTAGTGAATTTTAAAAGTAATGAAATCTGTTACATAAATTATTGAATATATACGTATATTTAAGTAATTGACGAAAGTGAAGTAAACATCGAGATTAACAAATGCACAAATAAGGGAACATCAAAGTGAATTTTGATTACATATTTCAAAGGCGTTTATATTTTCTACTATTATTCACACTCTTAAAGTATATTATATCATAAGATTCTTAGACAAACTACACATTTGATTCTTTTATTCACACCCTTAAATTACGATGTCTTATTAGTTCCTTATACATAATCCTCAAATATTGTCTTATCAGTTTATTAAAACCTCATCAACAAATAAATACTTAACCAAACCTGAACCTAAGATCCTTGATTCCCCAGCAAACGGATAGTTGAACCACTAAGCCAAATGGTCAGTCAATAAAACCTTTTGTCCCGATAACAGGGTCCTTAGAAATGTATTGGAGAGGATTGGGGAAGAAACTTTACGACCCTATCCCTAGGGATAAGTGATGGTTTGAAAGGTGAAAAGAATATAAGGAATTAGAGATTCGTTAATTGTTCCAAATCATTTGGGATTTAAGGTTGCTAGTTGGATTAAGGTGGGTAGTAAGGTGTGATTAAGGGAATATAGGTTAAAATTGACTTTTTTACACGATAATTTCACTGTTATTAGGTAATATTTTAAATCCCGTAAAATATATCTGTTCACAACATGTTGAATAAGAAAAGGGGAACTTTTAATATATATATACACTTTTTCTAATATTGTGTGCATGATTGTAAAAGCAGGAATACTAATTGTTTGCTAATTTCAAATTACCATAGAACTGCCTTGTAATTAATGTAAGTGGAGAAAGGAATATGTAATTTTCATTGTTTCTGTCTACAATAGCAAATTCCAAATCTATTAACTTTAATTACAAAAATGTACCCGTACATACACTTATGAAGATAATATTTCCTTGGTTATATTTACTTTCAAGGTTAACAGTATTGAAATGAAATACCGTTGACAATGGCTAGCCCATCACCCACTATGAATATAGTGATATACTGTGAAATAAATAGAATGTTAAGTGGTTGTTTCCTATCTAAATTAATGCTAGTAATTCTACTACTACTAGTATTAATTTAGACAGGAAACAACCACTTAACATTCTATTTATTTCATAGACTAGCTCAAAACTATTTGTTTTATTAATCTAGTAATGAATCCTACAATTAATCGTAGTATGAATTCGTTATTGCTACGAATGCTTAGAGCTACGACCGTATTCACTGTTCACACAGCCTTTACATAACCTTTGAGGTCAAAAAGAAAACCTAATGACTACGTGTTTACACGATGTTTCGTAGTATGACGTACTCCGCGAATGTAGTATAGAGTTCAGATGAAAAGAGATCGTTTGTTTGTTATATGAAAATTGTATTACAAAACGCATAGGACTTAAATTTGGAATGGGGTAGATTGAATGTCGGGGTCATATATCTGTTATTTTATATGTATATAAATAAGTTTTAATAGAAATTAAGATCAAAGTGGAGTATTTTAGGAATTAGTTTTATATTCCTAACAAACATAACTTTAGGTATTTCGTTATTCTAAGCCCTATTTTAGTCTAGGTAACAGGCTGTCAAAATGACAGGTGGCTTAACGTAGAACATTTCCAAAGGCTGTTATCTATTTGCAGGAATAGGCTACATTAATCAATGACTAACATATAAACCTTTAAGACATACTCATTTTAACTTTTAGAACCATAGTGTGAAAAATAATTGTTTGAATTTTTTATATATCTTTGGAGTTGCACTTTCTAATTTTAACTAAAATTAATAAGCATTAAATAGCAGAATTATAATATGGTTTTAATAATTGATTTATGTATAAACAATTACTCAAATTAAATATGGTTTAAACCAGACAATAGATATGTGATAGTATAGATTACAAATTGGGAATGTTCGATATATAAATTGAATTCAACAAAAAGGTTACATAAAACGTAGCTATCACGAGTATCGACAAGCAAAGAGGTTCAATTACGTTAGAGGTTAGAAATAAAAAAACCTTTTTTAATTGACTCCAAACACGTAAAGCCTAGCCTTTCTCTACATGACCTACACCTATTCTAAGCCAACACATACATACAAAACCGTATTTATTCTAATCACACGTAAATGTATTGGAAAATTCTCCATTCGTTGTTAAGACTGACATGATACCATTTCATAAGACGACCAAAAAGGTGCGTTACTCTACCAAACTCTTTGCTGTTTTCTCATAAAAACACTGGCCACTGACACATTTTTAGTCTGAATCGCGTGGGAATTTCATATGATTCCCTTTTATATGTGTTTCCGGGTCCGGGACGCGACAGGCTGTGCTCGCGGCGGAGGCTCGACTGGGCGCAGGGTTTCGGTTCCCTCGCGTGATTGGCTGCCGCGAAGGCTCTGTTTCACCCTACAAAAGGCTCTTGCAACTTTTATGTAACGTGGCCTCTTTCAGATTTTTCAAGATGTAAGCTAAGTGACAACGGGTAGAAGTAGGAATGTTATGTTTGAAAGCAAATAGACCTTAAAGTCTTAAGGTTTGAGTTAAAATTTAAAAATATAAAGTAAAACTTACTTATATAACTAAATAAATGATTAAAAGTTAAGATTCATTTATTTATTAAACGCTACAGTGTAAAAAGGTTGTAAAGATTATACTTAGTATAAAAAAGTAATATCACTTTATCAATGTTAAACTAAGTACTCCTAAAGTTCTATCAATACAATCCTAAATAATATTTCCTAATAAAAATAAAAGCCTTTACAAATATAACATCTAACCTAAATCACTCTCACACTTTTAGAAACACAAAAATCAAACTTTTTAAATTTGGACTAGACTAATTTTGGCGCCGTTTTCCATCACATTGCGCCTGCGCGAAAAACATTGACGGGTCGATAAAGCTACCAGTAATATTGGTCGCAGAACCTTACAAGCCTCACATCAACGTATACAACACTAGGCTTTATTCCCAACAAAATAAGGCTCAAAGTTCCGAACTAATGTATACCTTGAAAAGAAGCACATATTAGAACAACTACGGCGACAGACTGTCTTGCTTCATACTGACACGCACGTAGCAAATTTAATTTGACCTGTGAAAACGGAAAGGCTTCATAGAAAATCATCAAGGTTTATTTTTCTCAAGGCTCTTGGTATTTTGGGCAGATAGGTCAATGTTTTTAAATTTAGAACGAAAACGCTTTTTATGAGATAGTTTATTTATGCCCATGCAAGAATAAAGAAAAATGCAATTTGCATTTTGCATAAAACTTTGGTTTTCCATGCATATCAAAATTAGTTGACTTAGTCAATAGAAAGTCTTCCAAATCAAAGAAAATCCAATTCAAAGATTTCAACAAACATCGTGAGGGAATTTAGAAGGATAAGGAAACTTATGAATTTTGGTATTAATCGGTGTTCATTAATTAATAATCACTTAAGTATGAACCTGCCTTGCCTGTTTATCTTGAAAAGTTTTAAGGGCTGTCCACCTGTAAATGTTTTTGTATCTTTGTCTACAAGATGAAAAAGGTCTGAATGATCAGTAGCTGCTCATTGGCTGTGAAATTATAGGCACTGAGTTAAGTAGTCAAATAATTTCATACTTATTTAATTGTCAATTAGCCTCTGACTACCCTGATAGTTTTAAGGAGTCTGGAACCTATGCATAATTCAAAAATGAATAATCCTGAAAGTGTGTACGAGTATAAATGTAAGTAGTGGTTAAGTAAATTTGTATGAAGAACTTTTCTTGGATGAGGAGAATTTGTCGTTCAACCGATGGTCAACTAGAACGTACATGCATTCCGACCTCCGTGACGCGATTGCTTAACCACCTGAACGCTAATCGTGAGGTCCCGGATTCGATTCCCGGTGGGGGCAGAGTTAAGAACTACGCTTTTCTTCTGCTTTCCAGTCTGGTTGTTGATTATGTATACTATATATGTATTTATCTATTAATAATAAGTATATATTTCTTAAATATACATTGACTATACCCAAGTCTTAAATGTACTTACCAATAGGCTAGTTCAATTGGTGTAATATTGTCCTAAAAATATTATTATTATTATTCACAGTCTTTAATCCCTTTTGGGGTAGCCATAACTTTGAAGACACGATAATATCTCATAGGTAAATTTTTCTAACAAGTTACTCACCCAAAACTCAGAATTCATTTATCCCCGTGAGTCCCCAAGTTGCCTCTCTCGATAGGCCACGCAGAACGGTAGTTAGTTAAGATCCTTTTCTTCTTCTTTTAGAACAAATATTTTATCTAGAAAATATACTTTGTTTTTACTAAAGGGTAGGCAAACATCAAATCATAGATAGATACTTACACATCTCACCCATTTCCATCAACACTTTCGCTTCTTCAATGTCCATACATCCTGCATATATACTCATTTATATGTACTAACAAAAACTAACAAAATATTTTTGAGAAGAAAGGATATAAATAGAATATCTTCACTGCACGCAATAGCTGCAGATATATTCTGCATTTAATGCAAAGAAATAAAATAACAAAAATATATAAATAGACCAAAATAGCTCAATTTTGGCTTGAGACATTATGCATCCATATTGAAGAGCCAGACTAATTCTCTGGCAAAGGAAGTTACCAGACGTCACCAAGAGCAACAGAGTCCCCGAGACTTCTCATTGGCCAAGGGAGGCGAATCTCCTTAGATACGAGGAAGCTGCGCCAAGGCCTGCGCGTCAGCTCAAACTTCCGTACACAAATATTGTAAATTTTTTGCCTTTTTTTAAATAGATTTTATGTAAATATATTTCTTAATCGGATGTGTATATATGAAGTGTAAATGTGTGGTACAATATTTGGATTTTTATAAGGTATTTTATTTTCTATTTTTAATTAATATTTAGCCTAGCTTAAGTTATATGGATAGTTGTGTACATATTTATTATTTGGGTTTATATTTAGATGTCTCACTTTTCGGACGGCGCGAGTTGTTCGGAGGGTTCAGAGCAATGCCACTTTTGCAGTCAACCTCGTTACTTCAAGGGCAAAAGGGGATTAAAAATACACATAGGTCGTGTTCATAAGAACAACACATTTGAAAATGGCAATTCGGAATCAAATTTTATTAAATTACTTTCAAAATTCAAAAATACAAAACCAATAGTAAAAAGAATACCAAGGGGGGCCAGAGTCTCTGTGGCTCGGGCCCTCACTAAAGTGATAGACGACGTGGTTGACTACAATGATTTCAAGAGCTGGAAATCATTATTCATTTTTTCATATTCAACTCTCCACGCATCGAAATCAAATAATAATCAATCCCTCACATCAACCATTAAAGAAAATTGTTCACATCCAATCACTGTAGATACTTCATTACACTATTCACACAAAAACAGCTCTTATAACATCAACAAAAAAATAGAATCAAAACTTTCTGATGGGGATGTTAAAGGGGCTGCTCAGCTCTTGTTTTCTAGTGATGCTTTGGCTCCGGATAACTCTGATACTTTGGATAGCTTGCGGACGAAGCATCCACCTTCGAGAGGGACCTCGACATTGCCCGATGCACCGGACTCTGGGACTCACTCTTTTGAGGCGACGGCAGAGGAGACGCTGGCCGCGGTCATGTCCTTCAAGAATGGCTCTGCTGGTGGCATCGACGGTCTTACCCCTCAGCACTTCAAGGATCTGATGGGTGAGATCATGGGTGAGACTGGTAAGTCATTGTTGTTGGCTTTGACGCGTCTGGTTAATCTGATGCTGTCGGGTAAAGTGTGTGAGGCCATTTTAGATGTATTATATGGTGCTAATCTTTGCGCGCTGAAGAAGAAGGACGGTGGCATAAGGCCTATTGCGGTAGGAAGCACCATTCGGCGCTTGGTTTCCAAAATCTGCTGCCAGCGCATCTTGCCCCTTGTGCAGCCCATTTTTCAGCCAATCCAGATGGGTTTCGGCACGAGGGGGGGCTGTGAGGCCGCCGTCCATTCAGCGCGCACTTTCCTGGAGAGTGACGTCGGCGAGGTTTTGCTCAAGGTGGATGTACGGAATGCCTTTAATTCTGTTGACAGGGCAGCCTTGTTGACACAAATACGAGAAAAAATACCTCTGGCATATAGTTATCTTTGGCAATGTTATAGTAAATCCTCAAAATTAATATACAAGCAAAATTTTTTAGATTCAAGTGTTGGATGTCAACAAGGCGACCCCTTGGGACCAGCCATTTTCAGTCTCGCGATACAGCCACATATTGAAGCTATATCTTCAGGGTTCAATGTATGGTATCTCGATGACGGCACTCTTGGTGGCGAAGCGAATACAGTATTTAATGATTTACAAAAACTTATTCAAAATTTCTCTACAATAGGTCTTACATTAAATTATCAAAAATGTGAACTTTATATAAATCAACAATTGAGTTTGGAACAAAAAGCCGAAATTAGTAAAAAATTTGATTCAATAGCACCGAATATAAAAAAATTATCCAAAGACTCGCTTCGTCTCCTCGGCGCCCCTTTGAACGACGAATCCTTACCCGCCTTCATTCAAGAAAAAATTGCAAAATTTTATGAATCATCCGTACGATTGGAAAACATATCACCGCATTTGGCTTACACCATCATTAAATATTGTATATTTATTCCAAATTTTTTATATTTTCTTAGAACTAGTTATCTTTGGAAACATCATTTCTTTTTAGAACAGTTGGACAATATTATTCGGTCAACCTTATCCATAATCCTAAATTGTAATTTCACTGATCATTGTTGGACACAGGCATCACTTCCCATTCGTTTTGGCGGGTTGGGCATTCGTTGCGCTTCGGGTGTGGCGCTCCCAGCCTTCCTCTCTTCTGTCTATGGCACGTCGGAATTGTGCCTGAAAATCGTCGACCCTAGTATCGGTCATTCATTAATGACGAGTCTAGATGAAGCGAGGGAGGCTTGGTTAGTTTTGGTTGGTCCCGGGACCGATACTCCTCTTGGTTTGGCATCGCAAAGGCTATGGGACGAGCCGCTGTGTAAACAGATTCAATTAAACCTTTTAAATTCAGTTTCTTGTGTTACACAGCGTGCTCGACTCTTAGCGGCTGCCAGGCCAGAGTCGGGGTATTGGTTAAACGCCCTGCCTTCCGCAGTTATCGGCACACTGCTAGATAGAACCAGCTTCTGTCTAGCAGTATGTCTCAGGGTAGGCGCTAAGATTTGTGGGACACATCGCTGTCGTTGTGGGACAGATGTCGATCCCTTCGGGCATCATGGGCTGTCGTGCCAGCGCAGTGCAGGTCGCCTGTCACGTCACGCGGCTCTGAATGACGTCATACGCCGCGCTCTTGTCAGCGCTCGTGTACCTGCAGTGCTGGAGCCTTCCGGTCTGGTACGCGACGATGGCAAGAGACCGGATGGTATGACGCTCATTCCATGGAAGAGTGGCAAGGCTCTGGTGTGGGATGCCACCTGCGTTGACACATTGGCGCCTTGTCATGTCTCCCGGAGCGCTGTCGAGGCGGGATCTGCTGCTGCTGCGGCAGAGAGTTTGAAGCGGCGAAAATATTCTTCACTTGGTGGGGAATATACTTTTGTTCCTTTCGCCGTTGAAACTCTCGGCTCTTGGGGGGGGCGCGGCTCATGGGGTCATAAGGGATCTTGCCCATCGCCTGCAAGAGTCCAGTGGGGATTGCAGGGCTGGTAGCTTCCTCCGCCAGAGAATTAGTCTGGCTATTCAGAGGGGGAATGCTGCCAGCATATTGGGCACTCTGCGCTCCAATGACAGCGACAATTTTTTAGACATATTTAATTTATAGGTAATTTATTTTAATTAGTTTTAAGTTTGTAAATATTTTGTTAGTTTTAATTCCTTGTTTTATTGTATATAACTTAATTTGAATTTATGAATAAATGATTTATATGTACTTTAAAAGTTAAATTATTTGGTACGTCACTGTTTTGAGGCTTTTACGTCTTGAAGATTAAGAAACAAGATATTTAAAGAGACAGGTTATGAGCCCATCACCCTGATAACTTTTTAAGGTAGAAAGGAAAGGCAGACACATACTTGAGTACTTATTACTTAGTCAACACACATCAAGTCAGAAATCCCTTAAGTATTATATTTAACACTTTTTAGCTTTCTTCTTAAGTATTCGTCTTCATACGTATGTATTGACGTCCTTGAATCCCTTTCGGAGAGGACAGAACCTCGGAAATTTAGAATCTCATTGGTCACTTTATAACATAAATGTTAGGGTTGTGATGTTATATGGAGCATTGGTGACTGGTTGCTCACCCATCGCCCAAATGATCCTATTTACTCCTAGTCCCTTAGTCGCCACCTATGACATGCCGGAATATGGAAGAACGGCAGTTAGTCAGCATTTTTTTACGGTGAGGGAAAACATCGTGAGAAAACCTACCTGTTGCCCGAACAGGTAATAATTAGTGCTTGTAAATGGCGATATGGCTTACTACCTGTTAAATAGAGTACTGACTATCTGGTTAACAGGTGGGATCGAGGTGGCCATAGAATTACAGCCTCCACATACTGCGAAGATGGAAACTTGTACCTCTGACTACCCCCCAAAGGGTTAATGGTCGTGAACACGTTCGTTTATTTTGTAAGAAAAGCGTAGAAATTCAGGTCAGGCAGTCTTACAACAGTCATAACATATTCCAATATATAAAGAGTATCTTTATTTCACTTATGACGACATCTGAAAAGAAAAGAAATTAGTTTACACAGGTAACATACACATCGCAACCGTTTGCCTGTAGAGGGATATAAGCAGAGAACACGGATATTTGTCCTGATCCTGAATAACCACTTTCGCTTCATTGCCACTCATACACCCCCTCATGCACACTCGGTGGTTATAAGCACTTCACAAGTCACCTTTTTTCAATATGGCGTCTATCTGACTGTCATATGTCTTATTCGCCGGCCCCTACGTAACCCACCTATTACTTTTGTCAATGTACTATCATTCATCCGCATAACATGTCCAAAGCATTGAAGCATGCCCTTTTCAATCTTAGTCACTACATCTTTCAAACTGCAACCTTTCCTTATCATTCTATTTGAATTCTATTATTCAATATGGCTAACATGATTCTAAATGACTTAAATTGCATTTGATTTGGAAAATGAAACGATGTTTTCTTTCGTTAAAGCTTTAATCTTTGTAACATACACTTGGTGTTATAAAGTTGCTTAAGCAAATTCAGTTTACGTAACATCTAGGAAATAATACATACATACACTTTAAATGTATGATCCCTAAAAGAGTGGCAGAATATTGAAGGACTAAACTAGCCATTCAAGTTTGACATACTCGTAGTTTTAATAATTTAATCGACGTAATTATTTTCTATGTTTCATAAGAGGTATAGCTCCTTAATGTATCATTTTGGTTATTTTTTTAGCTATTATCTACTTATATCTGACAAACTTTCTATAGTATGACAGTAAACATATTGCTAGCCTCAATATTCGGTCCACCATTTCAGAAAACATAGGCTTTAGTATAGGCATGTATTACAACCTGGAAGTTACGTATAATAAATCGTAATTATATACATAGTATTTACAATTCATCGTATGAAGATGTTTCTTATAAGGCTCTTAATTTTAATATGGCATCACAAGCTTTGAGAATTAATATAATTAAATTGTGTTTTAAATATAATTGGTCGTTATTGTACAATCATAATTATCGTTTAATTTAATTAAGACACCTAAACTAAAGTATCTATTAAAAAAAATAGAAGTGAAATAATGATATTTTAAGTTTAACGATTGTTTTGTATAAAATATTTTAATTGACCTAAATTAAAAACATATTGTAATTTATAACTAATCATATTCATATTAACGCAATCTTATAAACAAAAAATATAATTTTAATTAATTTATTTTTATGATTTACTAAATTAATATAAAAAGAACACATTTGTAGCTTAATCAATAGCTAAAAAACAACTGTTTTATCGAAGCCTCAATATTGAAAGGCTTTAGTGCTTATAAATGCGTAGTTCTATGTACATTATCCTACCATTAGTGTAAAATCTAAATGCATTTTCTTATCTGTTTTCAACAACCTTTTTCTTATAAAATACAAGGGGATGTAAGCTAAAATAAGTGACTTTTGACCTAATATTAAATACCTATGTTGAGATCCATTCGTGTTACTCCACTTTGTATGATAAGCTTAGCAAATATTTACAAGTATTTACTATAGTTCGTTCACTTCAGACAACTAAAAACTCCCAACAATTTTACCCTAAATTTTTTGGCCTACTCAAACCCACGTGTTGATCAGAATTGTGGTGTATTAAAAGTGACAGGTGTTAAGCCGTGTCATCATACTAGCACTAACTGTTACCTATTATAGAAATAAGTAGGATTCCTCACGATGTTTGCCCTAACAGTAGTTTAGTAATTATTACTGCATTCATAACATGAACGAACTATAGTTATGTTTTGGTCACCTATTCTTTAATTTTAATTATTGTTACAGGAATTCGTAACATAATGGAATTTATATAATAAAAATATAAAAATATTCCATTGTTTCCGACATTTCAATCAGTAAAATTATAAGAACTATAAAATAAACATATATATTATTAACATAATACCCACCTGTGATTTTATGTTGCATATTAATTAATGAATGGAGGAAAAATGTACCTACCTAAATTATAAAACTAATATTACGAGTATTGATTTTTGATCAATTAAAGAACAGGCGACCATAGCTAGAAGAAACTTATATTTATATATAAAAACCGGCACAAGTAAATTTCCTAACTAAAGAGACGATTTGTAAAAAGCTTAAGACCACTCGCGACACCGCCTTGACAACCCATTTTTCGATCATCGAAATTCATTAATTTTATTTTCAATTATTTATTATTTCCATTTATATTAAAAAACAAAAATTTCATAATTTGTACCAATGAATTACAGAAGTTAATCGTACACTTGATTTTGTCTTGCAACATGTTATATAAGCTAATATCGTACTAGTATTGTGTTGCTAAATTTGAACTATCCAGAACTGACCAATTGATTATTGCTATAAGGCTAAAAGATCCCAATTTAGTAAGTAGGTTGTAATACTAATTCTGAATAGTGACCTAAGTGGTGTAATTTGTTTTGACCGATGCTTTCTTAAACGCAGGTCAGGAGATTATACATCACGAACAATTTCAATAAAGTGTACGTCAATTTATCAATCAACTGGTCACTAACAGAAACGTACTTATTCTGGCACAATGACACGCTACGATCCAATTGTAATTGAATCGAAAATTTGTGTACGTATTTAGCTCCAATTGTCATTGAGATTTTGTGTTACCACATAGCTTTAAAATAATGAACGTGAAATTTTGTTTTTATATGCGTACTTGTAAGTTATTGTAACGTTTTCTATTGTTAAATTAATTGTATGAAAACAATGAAAACAAATACGAAAAAATTATTCGTTTGAACCGGACAAAATTTCAGAATGGAATTTCAAACATATTAGATTGATTAACGTCATATCATTCTGCCTGCCATCATTTCTTTCTCAGTAAACAATCCATTATTTTTTTAAGATTATTATTGTTGTTTTATTATTAATTAGTTATTATTAGTTTATAGTCTTTCATAGCTGCAGGAAGCGCTTTGGTAGCGGATAGCGATGCGGCGTCGAGTGGCGGTTGGCTGGCGTCAGAATACCTCGTCACTAGGGTCGTCATCCAGGTCGCAGAGGAGCTTGCTGCTGTAAAACAAACGTAGGTCAGAACCCGCAATGGATAAGGTGCAAAAATGTTACATACAGCGCTGGAGTCATAGATATATATAGATAGAATGTGTACAATAAATTTTAGAAATAGGATAATTAGTATAAATTTTAGATACAGAAATTTAGCTGATTGGTTTCTTTTATAAGTATTGAATAGTTTTGTAAATATGTTAATACTAATTAATAAAATAAAGATTCAAATTTGTTTTTTAATAATAAACTTTTACAAAAGCTGAAAGACGCACATATAACATGAACACATCAACCACAGGAAGTAGACAATAGCTCCTTTAAATCCACTGAAAGCTTTGATTTCAAAATCTCATTTAATAAGTCGTAACAACTGACTAATATTTTATATACGCCATGCAATTATAGGCTATGTTCAGCTAAGCATAGAATAGAAATTTCAATGGAACAATCAAATTTTTTTTCAGCGCAGTTTAAGTTGCAAGCATTAAGTATCAAACGATTGTACATGAGGTCACAATTTAGCTGTAGCTTCAATAAGTTAGAACAGAGCAGCATACAGATAGTGCTATGATGAAGTTTGCACTGGATCCACTAATCGAGGGGTGCAGATCAAATAGTGTTAAGGTTAAGATATTCAAGAGACTAGTTCAAACGACAAGAGAAAATACTTTAAAAGATCAAACTTCTACAATCGACTAAAGAGTTGAGTGCAAATTTCATAATAACAAAACATACTTGCAACTTCCAATACTTAAAACAACTAGTAACTACGAAGACTTCACAGCAAAGTTGAATTCACTGTCCGATCTGAAATCCCATCACGAATTAGCAATCGCCATCCAATTCAACCAACGTAATCAACATATAACATAACATAACCTTTAATCTACAACAATATATAATAAAAGGAAAAAAAAGAAAAATACTTACTCTTCTTTGCTCGCATACGATTCAGCATGAACCCGCCTGTTGCAGGATTTCTCACAACAGCGACAGTGCCAGTACATTAGCACGCCCAGACTGAACGCAAACACTGTGGTCGGCAACACGAGTGCCAGAATAAGGCCCCTCACAGTGTCCTCCCAATTGTACCTTGCAACGACGAGATCCGCTCTCGCCAAACTGTAGTAACATGGGAATATTTTCGGAGCCTTAGGCCCGGCGTACGTGCTCGCGAACACGGAGCAATTGACCCTTGGGGGGTATCCACAACCTTCTGGATTTATGAGGAACTTCAAGTCCACTTCATCCCATTCTTCAGGGATCTTAGCGTTGTCTACATAGGGCTGTCTGAGTAGGTTCACTCGTATTTTGTGGCATTTCGTATGCGCCGTCGTACAGCCCTCTCTACATGACGCCCAGGTGCAGTTAGTTAGAGTTTTCGCGTGGACATGCTCTGACACCGCACAAATTCCCGCTTCAGGGACAAATTCAGCTAAAATCGTCTGTATGGCTGGCTCCATAACGAACGGGATTAGGAACAAGAAAGCAAACACAGCTAGTATAGCCGAAGTGCCAAGGCAAAGTGAGGTGTAGAATTTGAATCTTTCGAAGAAATGTGCGATCATTTCTTCTCTCGTAGGCTCTAAGGGTTGGAGGTCAGGGCTGGCGTCCCCCCCTGAGGCGCCGACTGGTAACGTTGACCTCTCGGAGGCAGGGGGAGACAGGCTGCCCTGGGATCTGCTTAAAGTGGACATGGTTGGCTGGTGCTCAGCTTAAAACGTCTGGTGACATAATTTAATCGTCTCTTAATGAACTAGCCGGGCCCTCACACAAGAGGGGAACACCTGGAAATAAAAGAAGCTGTATTAGTAATAATACTTGTATATAGAATACTTTGGGAGGTTTAGAAGATTCTATATTAAATATATTATAGCTTATATTTAGCGTAATTATGGGTTGTCATGTTATTTATCTAGAAAACTATGTGTGGCAACCCAAGATATTTATTTATCTCCCTTTGTGTCTTATGACAATGCCAGGAATCGATAGGTGCATTACGAATAATAGGTATTGTCTTCATCAAATAATAGATTGAACAATATCCATTACTTCGGAATAATTCAAAACAAAACATAATTGTACTGAAATATTTTAAGTGATAATATTTATGATATAGTGCAATCACATTCATCTGACTGTCATATGTCTTATACGGCCGACCCTTACGTTCACCCATTCCATTTCACCTTGTGTCCTGTGCCCTTCCATTTCACCCACATATATTCCTTTTGTCAATCAAATATCATTCATCCGCATAACATGTCCAAACCTTAAAAGCATACCCTTGTCAATCTTAGTCACTACATCTTCTTTCAAACCACAACCTTCTCTTATCATGCTATTTTTAATTATACTTAAATATTTATATATATATATATATATATGTACAATCATAATATAAGGTATTAGCTGTTTACCATACAATAAAACAAAAAAAGACAAACGCGTTCACGACCATTTACCCTTGTGGGGTAGTCAGAGGTTCAGGTGTCCATCTCCGCAATCGCGAAGGTAGTTATTCTATCGCCACCTCGAACCCACGTATTGACCAGATAGTCAGTACTTAATGTGACAGGTGTTCGGGGAACAGGTAGGTTTCCTCACGATGTTTTCCTTCACCGTAGCATTCGACGCATTTCGTAAAGATACAATAAGTATTACCTATTTATTTACCTTCCTAGTAATTATATCGGATATATCCAATAACACATAACATATACATCTATTAAGGCCTTCAACTCGTATAAAGAACCCTAAGGACTATAGTTCAGTTCAGTAGTAGTGAACTAAATAATAAATGCTGGAAGCAACTGAAAGAGTTGTCGTGACTAGTGCTTGAGAAATGAGGTTTCATCGCATAAAGTATTCATCACTACGTAACACGCTACCCTGCCTTCAGACCGAACAAGATTGACTGTTCCTCTATTGTTAATACTTACTACTACTTAATACTTTCTACATTTACGTCTATAAATCCCTTTCAGAATGAACACGACCTCGGAGACACGATAATATACCTCGAGTTAGTTTTATTATGAATATTGGGGTTGTGATGTTATATGAACTTTAGGTGTACATTAAATTTCATTGATCGCTAGTCCCATAGTCGCCTCTTACGACATGCAGGGAAGAAAGGTAGCTAGTTAGCATTCTTTCTACGTCCCTTACTAGCATAGCAGAAGACTTCATTTTTCTTTGATTAATGACTCTCCTTTTACACATTACATATTCAAGAGTTGGAAGAGTAATATGATTACGGCGATACGGTTCACTACCTATCACGTTGGGTGCTCTCTATCTAGTAAAACGCGGGCTTCAAATGACCCATATCTAACATTCCTTCGAAATTTCAGAGATGGTCATTCAAGCCCCTGACTACCCTGCCACAATAAAAAGGGAGTGTATATACACAAGTCGTAAACCGTATGTTATGTTTTACAATATTTTATTTAAGAAATATATCATGGGATAGTATATAGGAACTAATTTTCTGTGCAGGATATGTTAATGTATTTATAATTTAGTCACCCATTGTGATGTTACATAATTATTATTTTTTAAAACAATTGACGTGTTGACCTTACGTAATACGCCCTAACGTGAGTTCGAAGATTGTTTAGTAAAATATGCATGTCATCTTTGATTCTCATTGTAACTTATTTACTAACAAAAAACCAAATTTAAATATCGCATTGACGCATTTTGAGCCTATACGTAGGTAAATGGATATTTTGAAAAAATACACTTGACCCATGTTGATTGACTAAAGCTTAGAACAGTCATTTCCTTATTGCATAATCCTTATTATTACGTGCTAGTCTGTGACGTTTAAAGAATGGTAACTAGCTGCAATTCTTCTCAACATGTCAATTTAGGGACTAGGGGTAAATGGGATAAATGGGGGAATGGGCTAGCAATCTGTCACAAATTTTCCATATAACAACCCGAATATTTATGCTAAAAAGTGACCTAGGCTATACTAAATCGGAGATATAAAAAGGATTAAAGGACGTGAATGTACATGTAATTTTCCGCTTATTAAAATAAGGTAACAGCTAGGAAACTTTCCTAAACGGACAGACGCGTCCATCCAAGCCCAATTAGGCGTTTAGATGAATAAATTTGTTTACTAGCCCCAACCCACATCGAGTACGTGCGTAGATTAGCCTCAATCAAAACAGCAATAAGTGCCATTTATGTAATAAAATCAATGACGTAAACGTGTAACAAAACATCTCACTCACGGGATGGATCTCAGAGTGGAGAAACGGGGTCGGTTGGCGTGGTCTGCGCCTGGATGGTGGAGGCTCCACACAACTTCACCCTCATCTTCGCATCATCACCTACTTCGACTGTCTTCTGGCAGAGCAGCAGCGTGATGCAGGAAACCACTATCAATACTGACGGCAAGACTAAAGCAACTAAGAACTGTCTATACGTGGTGTCCAGGTCAAATCTCGCCACGACAGTATCTGGCATATTCTCGGTGTAGAAACAAGGAAATCTTGCTTTGGCATTATGATCTGCGCCGTCTCTGCCGTAATCTTTAAGAAACTCCTTACATTCGTCTGCCAAAGTGTTCACGCATCCTTCTAGATTGATCATCAAACGGCTGTCGTTAGCAACCGTTAGTTCCAACTCTGATGGAGCAATACTCCGGTTTGGACTAGCCCTTGATGTGTACAGGTATTGTAGATAGGTGAAGTTGGTAAGGTCAGATATTTCCGATTTCGGTAAAAGAGCAGAATTGATACAGTCAACTGCAACGACGCCTGAAGTACCATTCACTACAGAGTAACAAGAAACCATTAGTACTTCCTCACCAGGATCGTTCCAAACCACTTCACTAGTATTCTCTCTTGAAAGTTTCGCACATTTGGACAGAAACACTCTGTCGCCACTCAAGACTATAACGTTCTTGTTCCTAGTCGGGATGTCTAGGCAACGACGGTCACAGTTGTAGGGCGTTCGTATTTTTCTACAAGTCCCCCTACTACACGTGAATAGCCCATGCACGTCTATACAAGTTATTTTACCCCTACGCCCGGAACACTTTAACGGCGGATCAGTCTCTCGGAAAGCACATTCGAACGCGTCCGTAATGTTGATACACTTGCCTTCAGTGCAGTTGAAGGTACCTGTCAAGTTCTTGCACTCATCTCGAATACAGTGATACTTCTTAGCGTTTTCCTGATCGATGCCATAGCAGGTTTTGTTGGCGGAATTGCCACAGTCAGAAAGCAGTAAGGAAGTGCCGTTCTGTCTCACGTTGACGTAGATTTGTATGCAGGCTCCAGAGGTCTTGCTCAAGCACCATTCGCCACACGATCCCCAGTCACAGTTATCTTTGTTGATGGCTCTGGTAGTGGTGCACATTATTGGAGTAGGGTCGATCCCGGATGCGATAGCTCTGGTGTAGGGCATGTAAATGGCCACAGCGAGGTAGACTATGGACACGCAGCTGAGGACTGCTGTCATCTGACAAACGCAGATGGTGCCACATATTCTGGTGTCTTGAGGGGGGATGACCAGGTCTTCAACAGGAGTGGGCTTTGGCATCGTGTCTGACCTCTCGGGAGATCAGGAGGTGCACTGCCCGTGGGTGTGGGTGACTGCGCATGCGTGAAAAGGGAATCGATTCCGTCGCAGTGCAGGCAACTGTTATGTTCCCATTGACATTCCATGGGGGGAATGTGTCAAAAACGCGTCAATTTGTACAAGGCTGTATGATGCGTGCATGACCTTTTTTGTTCTAGTTTGTATGGTATAGGAAATTATCATTTCTGTATAAACTTTCACGATTAATTATAATAACCATTATAAATGATGGAATATAATTATAACCTATAATGAATTCCACATAAGATTATAACGATTTAGTTAACAATGAGTATTATTAAAAATCTATAAACAAAACTTAAGGATTGTATTGGAATAAAGAGATTCTTAATCAATTAAAATTCTTTAAGTAGTGGGCATTCTATCAAGGCGAACAAAAGAAATTTCGAGAAAGTTTAATATCAATATGAATGACTTTTATTATGGTTTCAATACATTCATATACACAGAATTCTCACGTGTTAAAAACACTGCATTCATAATTACATTAATCATCTGTTTTATTATGAAATTATAAGTTTGTTGTAATTTAGGTTAATACCTCTAGACTCATTAATTGTAAGTTATAAACCTTGGTCTTAGTAAAACTAAAACGTTGTTCACATTTTATATTACGAATAAACGATTTTAAAAGCTATTCCAATGAAATATTATACTTTTATATTGCCACAATATAAACACCATATAATAAATGACTTAAATAAACTTGATAATAAAGTAAATAAGTATTAAATACATTTCACTTACCGGCTATTCAATATACAACTTTTCACTTCCGTCTTGCAGTATCCGATCCATTTTCGTACATTTATCTAAAGTTATTTAGTAATTTATTTAAGTTAGAACCTTAGAATTAACCTCAGGAAGTATCGTTGTAACTTCCCAATGTTTTTCAGCAGTTCCTTCCTATAGACAACAGACAATCAATGGGAGTGAAGTTGTTTCAGATTATATGCGCAGACTTCTGCGACTTTTTATGTGCTGTGAAGTGAGAAATGCAGTTTCCTTTGACTGCATCTGCTCTATTATTGACTACTGTTTTGTCTGCAATATTATAATAGACTTTATTATCAGAATTTTCGATTCGATGTGGCAAGCTTTTATATGATGTAAATTCTGTGTCTTGTATGATTTTGATATAACGGACTATCTTTGTTTTTTCACGCTTGATATATGTATTACGACTGCTAACTGTTTTGGGGTGATCAAGGATTTGAGTGTCTACCAATACCATTATGAAGGCTTTTGAACCAAGTGGTTTAGGTCAGCCCATTTTGTACTTGATACCTTAAATATTTAACATAAAATTTTGACTCAACTGCCGCTTCTACATATATTTTCCTTACCCTACATACACAAATGTCTCTTTTTATAATATTTACATATCTATCCCCTTATATAGACTTACGTATTGTATAATAATTCACAGTAACCGAATAATAGTAGTGACCCATCCTTCTATCGATATACTCGTTGAGAGCGATTTTGACAAAGCCTATACGGGTAACAATAGGTGAAAATCAGTTCTAACTGCTCCCCGATCTGACCATATTGATGGGTGTTTGACTGTTCTAAGGAAAATCTACTCTCGTGAATGAAAATAAAGTATTTCTTTAATAAGAGAAATTAAATTTGACGTAGCTCAGTTGTTAGGGGCTTGACTCTGTATCAGTGGGTACAGGGTTCAAATCCCGCTTGAGCGTGTACCACTGGAAATGAAGTTAAATCTATGTACATTTTCGTACTAAAAATACATTTACGAAATGCATCGAATTATACGGTGAGGGAAAACATCGTGAGGAAACCTACCTGTTCCCTCAACAGGTAATAAGTTGACGTTAGAAGTACCTATTACCACCGGGTGTGTAAGAGGAGATGTATGGATGTTACTAAATCGAAAGTGGTTTGTCAGAATCGAGACAAATGGAGATCCGTAATCTTTTCCTAAGCCTCGATTGGTTAAGCACCTAAACGCTGAATGTGAGGTCCCAGGTTCGATTCCCGGTGGTGGTGGAGAGTTAAGAACTACGCTTTTCTCTGCTCCAGTCTGGTTGTTAATTATATATGCTATATATGTATTTATCTATATATACAATATGTATATATTTGTTAAATATATGTTGACTATAAGTACCCTTATCACAAGTCTTAAATAAACTTGCCAAGGGGCTAGTTGAAGTTTAATAATAATATCTTTATTTGGCAATAAACATATCACAAAATACTACTTAAAATTAGGTTTTTAATACTCACCTTAGTCTCACATTTGAAGTAATAATTTCGAAGAAAGATGACAATTGGTGTAATAGTGTCCTAAATATTATTATACCTTTATATGAAATGGTAGTTATATGTTTGTATGTATGTGGTTAAAACTAATAGTCAAGCACCTCGGTAGGCGCAGATTCGATCCCTGTTAGATCATTGTCAGGAGGGTCCCTGATCCCATCCAGGCCGCGGCCGCTCGCAACCTGACAGATCTGCAAATTGCGACAGGGCCTGTCAACATTTTACTACTAAATAAGCTAGTATTTCTACTTACTTATTGATGTAATGTTACTCTTTGTTGCGTGTAAAGATATATGAATTTATGTATGATATGATGAGGATTCCTTCAGTTTAAACCCTTTCTCACAGTACGACAAACGTTAGAATTATTTAAAAGAATTCAAGTTATATAGATGTATAATATTTAAGAATGTCATAATATTTTGCAATGTAATTGTGAAACATCATTATGCTATAAAAAATGCGAGACTAAAGTTTAAGAATCGGTAATAGATAGCGTCTTTGTATGGTCGGTATCTATTTAAACTACCGTGCGATTATAGAGATGGATACACACCTAAGACACTTTATTAGCGGATTTTTTGTTTTTCCGCCCGTTTCCCTATAGAGGGTTAGGCAGAGATCACCAATTTTCCTCATACATTTGCTCTTTTAAAACACAATTCATATTATTATCCAGAGATATACCTTTGTTTCTCATTACGATATTTTCCACAAATCATAACAAAAGAAATTATATAAATCGAAGAATGTTGTTATGAGATTAGTGTCAATAGAAATGGCCTTATCCCTTTTGGTACAATAATATTATGTTTCTGATTGTATTGTTTATTCTCTATAATTGAATATTGATAGATACTACATAGTAACGAATAGTTAATCATACATAGATAAACACTGCACAGTCGCAATAGTTTGGAACTAAACAATAAAGTAGATGTGTTTGCAATATAAGGATTGGGGTTCGATTCCCGGATTAAGCATGCTTCTGTATACGTAAACGTTATGTGTCTATTATAAATAAATATATGTAGATATACATTCATTTCGGAGTGGACGGAACCTTGGAAACATACTTATATTAATATCTAGATAACTTTTTACCATTAATATTGGGGTTTATGTGGCATAATGGAACATTGGTGAGAGGTTGCTAATCCATCGCTGAATAGATTTCAACTACCCTAGTCCCTTAGTCACTTCCTACGACATACCAGGAAGACCAGCAACTAGTTAGTATTCTTTATACGTCCCTGATAGCAATATAACATATCCACACATAACATACAATATAGAATAGTCTGAATTATTTCATGTATATGTATATTATTGGATTCATGTAGCAACAATAATGAATACAAAGTATAGTTGGGTAATGCCACTCTGAACCCATTTTCACCAGATAGACATCACCCGGTGACGAATGAAGTAGTGTACAGCCTAATGCCTATATCAATGAATAGGCAGGTTTAATAATTACACAGTTACACCTAACATTCATTAACAATCAAACATTATACACAAACTTTCGAAGAAAAAGAAAAATATATAATTGACCTCAGATCGTTCTAGTCTCGTGTCACGAAGGACTATAAACCTGTATCAATCCAAGCGGCCATATAAATCAAACAAAAAGTTCGTATAAAAACATTCACCATTTTATCAGACTAGTTTTTGCTAATACAAAATAAAAACATATTTTTTTCCATAATGGGCAAAGGACAAAGGTAACCGGTTTTCAGCCAACGTTATCAAATAGAGATGTGGATACACGTGTTGCTAAGCAACAAGAACGGGTTATATGCTAGTCCAGGATTTGTGTATGTGGTCAGCTGTCTTGTAACGCGTTGTTAGTTTTAAGTAAGAGAGTTAACGACTAAAACTACTAAACTACTAACTAAAAAAATAATTATAAATCTTTGTCTGTCAACAATGGAATGAATTTAATATAAAATTCATTGGATCATGTCATGTACTAATGAGAGAAATTTAAATAATGGATTTTCTTCACATATTATATTTTTTCGCTAACGATGAGGGAAAACATCGTGAGCAAAATTGGCTATCTCTCGGGATAGGTAATAGATAGTGCCTAAATATGGCGATTCACTACCTATCACGATAGGCGTTGTCTATCCAGTGGAACGTGGGCTTCGAGTGACCCATAACTACAATAGATATTTCCTAGATGGGCATTCAAGCCTCTGACTACCCCGCCATAATTAAAAAGGAGTGTGTATATACAATCGTAAAGCGTATGTATGTAGGATTATGTTAATTATTCTGCTAAAGACATTAAATATCTTAAAAGATGAGCAACGTGATTAAAATTCAGATTATTACAACTACTATAAAAGGTAATTCATTAAATAACTGTCCTTTAACAATTAACAATGTACGTAATATAATTAACATGTAAATTTAAACTTTTTTATTGCATATTATACCTACAAGTATAATTTAAAACACTAAGGATAGAATGTCTACTCTGTCACATTTTGCATGACTACACCGCTAAATCACCTGAACGCTAAGATCCTGGGTTCGATTCCCGGTGGAGGTAGAGTTGAGAACTACGTTTTTATTCTGCTTTCCAGTCTGGTTGGTGATTATATATGCTTTATATGTATATATCCATAAATAATAAGTATATTTTATTATTTATGGTCATACACACACACATTAGTCTTTTGTACTTAGTGAGGGGCTAGATCAATTGGTATAATAGTATCCTAAATATTATTCTTAATACAATTAAAAAGGTACAGGTAACTAGCCCATCGTCTAATTGATAACATGTACACCTAATCTGTAACTAAATTCTACGGTAAACAATTAAGAAAGGTAATTAGTTTACATTAAATTTAGTTCCCATATAATCATGAAATCAATACTCAGATTTAAAGTTTATCAACGCAATAATTGTTTATAAGTGACCTAAACGATAATATCGTGTCACTGAGGCTCTGCCTTCCCGGAAAGGGATTAAAGAACATGTATGTATGTTAAAAGCTCAGCATTATTCAATACAAAGTAATAACATACTAATATACTCTTTGTCTGCATATACTAGTAGAGAAACACTTATCACTACATAGTATAAAACAAAGTCGCTTTCTCTGTCCCTATGTCCCTTTGTATGCTTAAATCTTTGAAACTACGCAACGGATTTTGATGCGGTTTTTTTAATAGATAGAGTGATTCAAGAGGAAGGTTTATATGTATAATAATATCCATTAAATAGTGGAGTAGGCTATATATTTTATAACCGGGCGAAGCCGGAGCGGGTCGCTAGTGTACTAATATACTCTTTGTCATCCTATACTAGAAGAGAGAGATATTTTCATTTTTTTCAAGTCCCAGATTAACGCAGGATATGTTACATAACTAACGGAGCAAAAAGGTTTAATGATAACAGATCATTTTTTGTTTGTATATCTATAAAGTATGAGAATCGTTATGTTAAATCATGTTTTTAGCATATGGTAGCTTGGCTTTGAAACAACGAGTTTTCTTTCAAACAGAGTAAAAAGGTACTATCGGACAAAGTACAGCTGCATTAAAAGTAATTAAATTGGGCGTGTCTCTGCCTACCGTCATTAGAGAGATGTGTGTGATGTGTATGTATGTATAAATACACACATTCATAACCAGCAAAAGATTGAGCAAAATAAAAGTTCCCGACAATCTTTCATAAAATTTTGCCTGTTTTTGGTGCTATACATTCACATCATGGATGGAAAAAACCTCGGAGATATCAAAACATCTCCTAAATCACTGTTTAATATTTAGGGTTCTGATATTATATGGAACAATGAATAATAAATACAAAATGTTATTACATTCCATTTACCCCTAATCCCTTAGTCGCCTCTTACGATATGCCGGAAAGAAAGGCAGCTAGTAAACATTGTTACCGAATAGCATATGATTAGATGTGTATTATATACAAATGCAAAATAAATATTTATTATAAACAATACGAGCCAACACTGAAATCTTCTTTTAAAAAAAACCCTGAACCCTTAATCACCTTCTACAACATACCTAGAAGACATCTGTCTACATTAATGTGAAATTTTATAGGGTCATATTATTTATTTAGGAATATAATACGAATACTATATAAATTATATCATTACTACCACACTAACGCATAAAGTAACCAATCAGATAATATGTACTTAATAAAATATTCCACCGCGAAGGGACGTGAATATATCCGACTGTTATGTTTTAGAATATTAAACTTTACATACTATAATAATATTATACAATCGAATGTTCATACATATTCTTAACAAAACTATTCCATAGTACGTCAGAAAACCCGCCCGCTAAATACCCGAACATGTTTACAAACCCTGGCTCGCTGAGCCATTGTACCGATAATTTTAATAAACAAATTGTCATCCGATGTCTCGCAGGGTATATAAAGGGAAGTCTTCAGTCGATAGAATCAGTTCAACTTGAGTTGTTGAAGTGTGAACATTGGAAGCAAAATGAAATCCTTCGTTGTATTGGCGATCTGCATTGTTGTGGCTCAGGTAAGAATTTAATTTGGGTTTTGAATATGGAAGTTATTTGAATTGATTATGCCGAATTGTCGTGATAGATGACTGAGGGTTGAGAGTTTAAAGGTTTGGCTAATAGACTGACTATTATGACCAGAATTTTGGATTATAGGCCGACCGACTATTATCAATGTAATTTTAAAAAGAGATTTAAATTTCTTAGAACTTTATATATTCGTTTTTATTGGTTTTATATTTGTGGGATTATGGACATATGATAAATCCATTCTTTTTAAATTTGTTATATTCCCGTTTTCCTATTTTTTATCTCTATATAATTGCTATCACTTGTCGTTAATAATCATCCCCCTTATTCATTTTACCATGATGACCAAAACATATTTTATTCAATCCGAGAATCAAACCCGGTATATTTTGTTAAGAATCCTTTGCTACAACCATTGTACTATACCCGTCCCACTATTGTTATCATTAGACACATAGAGATAGCTTTACTGGGGATTAAATTTCATTAAAGTAGCTATCATTCTGCACTCTTGGCATGGTGTAAAAATTGCCTAAAGGAAGATAGTAACTTTAATTACCGAATTTGAGTAACTTAGATAAATCTTTTAGTTTCATACGGCTGATGGAATCAAAGTTTAATATAACTGAACTTAACTATATTCAATCCAAATTGTTTTACAACACTAGTAGCATTTTCAGAAAACATAAGCTAGCACCATATTCTATTTTAACATTACATAAGCATCACTCCTGTTTATCCTTTTGGAATAGATAGGTAGACATAATTTTACACGATATAAAAAACACACACACACACTCTCACTTCACTGCACATTACTCATTCATTGTCTTGTAATTTTATTGTCTATGTTCAATGTTTGAATATGTTTTTCTTCGTCCTATCCCCATAGCTTAGAAACATACATACATTCACTTCTCTCTCACAAGGGTAGGCGCTATCGTGGAACCCTATTTGTTCAACTGACAAACCATTTATCTTCATGCAGAATGCACAATGCACATCCATACACCTCATAAACTGACACACAGTCCAGATAATAAAAGTCATATACCTCCTCATACACTACCATAGAGTATAGTGGTGCCTCATACGCCTGTCTACCCTTCCAGGCCTTAACAGACGAGCAGAAAGAGAAGCTGAAGAAGCACAAGACCGAGTGCTTGGCTGAGACCAAGCCTGACGTGCAACTCGTGGACAAACTCAAGACCGGCGACTTCAAGGTAAGTTTTGATAGTAATAACTGCTTATTAGCTTTTTTTATTCAGTATTTTCGTTCAATTTTGACGACCTCCGTGGTTCGGTTGGTTAACCACCTGAACGCTAATCGTGAGGGCCCGGGTTCGATTCCCGGTGGAGGCAGAGTTAAGAACTACGCTTTTCTTCTGCTTTCCAGTCTGGTTGTTGATTATATATGCTATATATGTGTTTATCTATATATAATAACTATATATTTCTTATATACGTTGACTAGTACCCTTAACACAAGTCTTACAAAAAGGAACTTACCAAGGGGCCAGTTCAATTGGTGTTATAAAGTCCAAATATTATTATTAATTATGGATGTGAGACTGAAAAGTCTTCCTTGGTGATTTAAGGTATACGACTGAGGCGCTAGGTGTAAATTAATATTGTAGGAAGAGACTAAGATACTGATTAAAGAAAGTTAGAATGTTTTAGGTTTGAACTATGAGGTAATATTTCAAAATTCTGATAGTTATTTTAAATGGGTCAAGAAATATGTAGAAATTATCCTCTTACATCCCATAGTAAAATCGCCAAGCGGGATAAAACGAATATTTGATGAAAGGAAAAGACGAAAGGAAGAAGAAAAAGGACTGTTGAAACATCAATTCTATCACAAGTTTACCAAATTAACAACCTATTCTAAATAATATTTAGAAAGGACCATAAATCATCATAACTCTATCTTAAAACCCTAAAAGTATCAGAGTCATTATATTCATATATTGGTTGTATTTCTAGACTGAAAACGAGCCCCTGAAGAAGTACGCCCTCTGCATGCTCACCAAGTCCGAGCTGATGACCAAGGATGGAAAGTTCAGGAAGGAGGTCGCCCTCGCCAAGGTTCCTAACCCAGGTGAGCCTTAGCACTATATTACCTTCTTAGCTGGGGTCCTAGGCAAGTGGTAAAATGCTAGGGGAATAGAAATATATAGGATTCGTATAGGAAAATCAGGTGACTTATCGATAAATGTTAGTTATTATTCCAACAGTCGTTGTTTGTGCTTCAGAAGTGACTTCCACTGTGACAATGTCAATGACTGGTTCTCTGTCAGATAATCTCGTTCTGGACTCTGTCTATCCTTTAACAATATTCCCTTTATATAATGTTCTACTGTTCGCTGAGTTACATGAAGGCGGTGAGAAAGCCTTTCAAAATCCCTGTTAACTTATGGATACATTATAACTTAACAAAAATTCAAACAAGTTCACAACCCCTGTCAGGACAGTCAGAATTTGAACGTAAACTGTTGACCAATTAAAAAGTAAAATAGGAAATTTGTGGTTACTCTTATATGTCCTTAATCTGCTTATGTCCTCATTTACATCTACGCTTCCAGTGTCACTCCCTAATATTCACTTCTTGTCGATGTATACTATAGATTATCGTAACTTGCTAAATATTAATTTCACCTATCCTCTTTCCAGCCGACAAGCCCAACGTTGAGAAGCTGATTGACACCTGCCTGGCCAACAAGGGCACCACGCCCCAACAGACCGCCTGGAACTACGTCAAGTGCTACCACGAGAAGGACCCTAAACACCCCATCTTCTTGTAAACGCCGGAACTAATTCGGACGCCATTACCATCCTAAGTGACGACTGTCTTTTGCAATTATTTTTGGAAGTTTTTTAGTACGCACTTAAGTACTATGCTGCCGTTTTGAATAAAACTTATAGCTTATCTATGTTTGCTTTCATTTCTTTACACAGATACACGTTGGTACTTCTATAGCCACATTCACATTCAGTATAACAAGAGGGGTTGTGATGGTATTTGTAATAGATATCAGGTTTATAGCAAGTAGTCCTAAAGCATCCATTAACCCCTATATGTTAAGTCGCCTTTTACGAAACACCAGAAGTCAATCTTCTATCATTTCCTAATTTTTTTATTCCTAATCCTGACTTGAACGGGAATGCAAGGATACACTGCAATTCCCAAAGTTCTACTACATTACAATAAACATAATGATTAAAACGAAATCGTTCAACTTAAAATTTATATTTTAATTATCTAACAAAATTTTAACTAACATTATAGAAAAAACCAAAACTTTAAACTCAGAATTACGTAATAAACACACACTAAGCAAATTGCCAATGCAATTTAATATCAATCTATTAAATAATGTCAAAACTAGGGACCAAGCATTTCTTATAACAAACTTAATAACTCTAGGAGTAGGTAATTAACAAATAGTTAACAGTTCATAACACTACCAAATAAGTTGTTACCATCTACTAAAAAATCTGTTTTATTAATTTTCTAATCATATCGATCAATCATCATCATCAATTCTACAATAATTTAAACTATCGTGAGTCAATGAAATCATAATCAAAATTAGCACAACGGTTTAATCTCACCGATATATTAACCTAACAATATATTTTAGCCCTACCACTTTCAGGCCTTTATTTAAACAGTTCAGATTCAATAATATAGGTGAGATAAACCCATATCTCTATATCCTACTATATATAGTACATAGGAATTACGTATGGTTTATTACACAGAATAAGAAATATTAAACAGTGTAACTTAGTAATTTCCTTGCCATCATACAAAATATTAACTATTCATTCATAGACTCACAATAGCTTTAGTAATATACTATAGATTGTATATTATTCTAGTATTCCTAGCAATTATACTAAAACCAGGGAGCCTTAATAGGGTCTTTGTAATGGGCACAATGCAATATGTTCCACGCGAGATCCAGAGGGTCAGTTTTGCTCTTGTCCACGTATGAACATTCCCGGTACATTTTCATCAAGTATTTGGCCTCTGAAATGGAAATACAAGGACAAAAATTAATACAGATGGGGATTAGTCTCTGCCTTCACTCCACAGGAAATCGGGCGTGCTGTAATTGTAAGTTTGCTTATAAAATTAATATATTACGTACATAAATATGCATTCACTAACATTCAACGCTTTCGGTAATATACAACCCCAATTTGACTAATATACAGGTACAATGAATTACAAAAGACAAACGCGTTCACGACCATTAACCCTTGCGGGGTAGTCAAAAGTTAAGGTTTCCATCTCCGCAATTGCGAAGGTAGAAATTCCTTGGAAATTCCATTCCACCTTGAACCCACGTGTTGACGAGATAGTCAGTACGCAATTTGACAGGTGGTAAGTCTTGTCGCCATTTACAAGCTCTGATTATTTACCGTTCGACGAACAGGTAGGTTTCCCCACGATGTTTTCCCTCACCGTAATATTCGATGCATTTCGTTAATGTATTTTTCATGATGGAAACTCATTTAACCTCATTTCCACTGTTGCAATATTCTTAATCGGATTTTGAACCCTGTATCCACTGATACAGAGTCAAGCTCCAAACAATTCAGCTGCGTTGAATTAAATAAATAAAAACATAATTACAGCATATTGTAGGATACAATTAAACCAATTGAACTAGCCCTTTGCTACTTACATTTAAGACTTGTGTAAAGGGTACTAGTCAACGTATATGAAAAAATATGTAGCATATAATATCTACTTTCAGACTAGAAAGCAGAAAAAGCCTAGTTCTTAACTCTGCCTCCTCATGAGATATCTCGAGACTTCACAATTAGCGTTCAGCTGGATAAATATTCGGGCCACTGAGCTAATAGTCTATATTCCATATGTATGTGGCTGATAGTCTAATAGTCTCACCTGGATTAGGACCTTCCTCTCCAGATTCGGTGATCAAGCCAGACTTGACCATCATACAGTGATTATACTTCTTTATTGGCAGATTGTCATACTAGAAACAGAGTTATATTGCTTAAGATACGTATACGTAAGTCACAATAATAACATACACGCCCATTCCAAAGGGTAAGCAAAGATAAAGACATTGGTCACGATTCTATCAACATTCGCTTCATTGTCATGTATAGATGTCTACTTGTACACACTCGAAGGTTATAAGTACTTTTAACAATAGCCTTTTCAATAATAATATGTCTCACAATAATTGAAATATTTAAAAACGAGAATGACTATCCTGCATTGCTCGTCCAATTTCTTCGAAGTTTTCTTCGATTTTGGTAGTTTATCTCTACACAAATAAATAGAGCTATATAAAAGCAAAAATATAATTAGATGGCCACCGTAATTTTTTTTCAACGCTTTTAGATATTCACGAAATAATACAATGGAGTCTAATGAACGATGGACTAGCAACCTGTCACCAATGTTCCATTATGACATCACAACCTATTTTGTACGAAAAAGGGAGTTAGGAAATATAATACCTCCGAGCTTCTGTCATGCTCTAAATGGATTAACGGACGTGAATCTACGAGTAATGTATTAATAATGATTATTAATATATGTATTATGCATTTTCCTTTTCACTGCATTAGAGTTTTCATTTTCGTTGGTTAATGTTTGTGTAATTGTTATTTTAATGCAGTGAATAAAGTGTTTTCTTTCTTTCTTATATGCTAGTGTAGTCTATATATGTAGTTGTAGTGTAGTGTATATTGTACTAATATAGTATTTTTATATCTGTAGTATATGTATGTAGAACTTACATTAAACTTTCCCCCTCTCATTTTCCCAATGAACTTTTCCGTTGGTTTTCCGTGAGCTTTACAGAATTCAGAATGCTTTTCCATGTACTGATATTTTTTACACTGTAAACAAGATTAAAATGCATATTATGC